>CABFWB010001787.1:37841-53206 GCA_902151455.1 Timema bartmani
ACAGACAGACAGACAGACAGACAGACGGAAATTCAAAAACCACTTTTTCGGATTCAAGGAGTCATGAAACGTCAAGATTCATCAAAATCTCGAGTTCGATTTTTTTGACGATCACCATACTTTCTCTACCTGTAAGATAGAGAGAAAGTAAAAATTAGCTAATTAGAACCCAACATGATTCCCCTTGAAATTTCTGTTTATATCAACTGTCAAAAATAACATTTCATTCGAATTATAAAAGGAAATATTTGGGTAATTCGAAGATTATACATAGTTAATTTTTTTCGAGTTTGTACTCAATTCATACCTAGCTTAACGCTCTTTACTAGCCCCCACCCCATAGGCCGAGGATATAAAATAAAGTTGGAGTCAGCCTATTGACACATAGTAAATTAGAAGACGGGGAGCTACGCAATGGCGGCGAGCGGGTTGCCTAATATAGGGAGTATGCTGGCTTGGCTTTCATCAATTCTGATTTAAGTCTGCAATCGTATACTAATTTTTCAAAGTTTGTATATTTTGGGTTTGAATTTTTCTTATTTTTATGTATGCATTTTGTATGTATTTTTATAAAGCATATATACATAGTATATTTTGAGATTGTTGATTTATTGTGTAACATCTGCCTTGATACTCATGAAAATTGTTTGTTTAATCTTGAATATTTCGAATTTTTTTTCAGATATCTCTTGGACTTCGAATTAAAAAAGTTATATTGTATTAAATACATTCAATAAGTTAAGCCTTGCTGAATGGAGATAATATAAGCCTACTGAACATAAAATTAGAGCTTGGGAAACCCGTGGATTTTCTGGCTTCATTTTTGAAAACAGTGGTTAGTCATGGTTTTTTAGTTTATTATTGATTCGTTATAAAAACAAAACCCAATTTTTTATCATTAAATTTTTAGTATAAGAATCATTTGGTTCCTACTTGGGCTACACACTCTTCAGCGTTCTGAAAAACTTATTTCAATGGAGAATAGAAAAAATATTGTTTATCTTTTAAAGAGGTCACCTATATCGAATAATCTTTTTATTGTTTATTTTTGAAAAAGTATATCTATAATGTTTGCAGATAATAAACTTTCAGAAAAATAAAAGCATTTATTTATTTAACAGATAATCTGGAACGAAGTTTAGTTCAAAAATTACTACTCAACAAAAATATCCTTAAAGCCATTCATGTTGGTTTTATTGTAGAAGCAGCGTAAAAATTATGAAGGATGATCGTTATTTGAAACCTTTCTTATATTGCAAATTTTTGCTTTAGTGATTAATTTTGAATTTTTGTTTTTCGGGAGTTTTCAATACAGTTTTTATATATTTACCTTTTTTTGTGATAACGGTGTAATAATAGTAGTTTATCTAGTTGTTAGTGTTGCTTTATATACTTATATATTTCCCATATATATTTCATTATAAATAACACATGCATGTAATACACGTTCTTACCAATAGTGATATCTATGATCCACAGTACAAATTATAAACTGGTGTTTACTTATTTTTTAGCACCGCATCTTACTAATAGTTCAGGTTATTCACTTTTATGTACTAATCACACTCATGGTTTTAAGGATGAGTAAGGTTATATTTACAGGAAGTGTATCCAAATTTGCATGGAGGGAGCGTGTAAAACCATTTAGGGAAGACTACCCAACTGAGATTCGAACCCCAATCTCCCCGTCATCGACAGTCTAGTCTACTACGAGAGTAGCACCTTAGACCATACGGCCACCGAAGCGGGTTGATGTTTACCTGCTTGTATGCATTCGAGCGTGGGGGATTATTATTATTATTAAAAAAAAACCTTTATTCAGAAAAGAGAAAACCGCTATTTTAAGAGACGGTTTTGCGGTTTCGATTTTTCATCGAAAAACCATAGCTTTCAGTTTCGGTTGGACTGCAATCTCGAACTATACATACAATTATCAGTGGTATGGCAAGCGCTATTGAGGCCACCACAGCGTCGGGCACTTGAACACGGGGTTTGTGAGGGTGGCGGATAGACTCGTCATCGCAGAAGAATCCTCTTCGGAAAGGTACCGCGAACAAGTAGGTGAAGAGAATCGCAAAAGAAACTGAAACAAAGAGAACAAGTCAGGATGTTTATGATAGTCCTCTGTGAATGGCATAAACAGGCATTTTCTAGATACATGGGGCCATATTTATATTCATAGTCAGACTTAGCACGCCTCAAGTGCGGCTTGAAACCAAACACAAAACGACGTCTATCTAAACTCGAATGGAATACGTCATTCTGGTCTAGGTAAGTGCCGTTTTGTATTTAATGTAGCACCGCACTTGAGGCGTGCTAAGCCTTGACTATGAAACTGGCCCATATACGATGACAAATTTATAGTGTAGCACACCTGCACACCTATTATTACACACCCAATCCTAAAGCTGAGATAATTGTCATCTTGATACACAAATAGTAATAACCGTGTCTTGATACCTATCCGGGCTATCCACATATTCACACTAATAGGGTAGGGATGATAAAGGCAGAATTTAGAGAGCGTGTACCTTTATTTGCATCATTGAGCGTGGGAAATCATTTAGCAGACTAGAAGGATTCAGGCCACGCCTTAGATCATGACGCCACCGATGTGGGTAGTATATATATTTTTCAACAGCACACACGTGCTGGTCTAAGGTATCAGGATCACGATAGACTGGATTACCGATTACGATAAAATTACAAAAATCTTATATCCTAAACAGATTATATATCCCAAATTTGTGTCAACTCTCGTGGAAATCGATACAAACAAGCTGCTATATTTGAAAACTTACCTCTTATGTAATGAAAATATAATATATTAAGTTAATATTTGGTTAGGATTATTTGCTGTTAGCAAATATAATTCAAATATATATTGAAAATTGACTCTTAGACACAGGAATCGAACTTTTTAGGTTTGGTTTAGCACGTATTTAACACCTATCACGGTGGCTTCTTGATCTAAGGCGTCACCCTCGCACTAGACTAGACTTCCGATGACAAGGAGGTCGAGGTTCTAATCCCGGGCGTGTGTACTGAGGGTAGTTTTTCCAAGATGGTTTTCCATTCTCCCTCCACGCAAATGTGGGGACACGTCCTCTAAACTCAACATTGCTCATCCATAACTCATTAGCGTAGTTATAATTAGTACCTGAACACATAGTAAGACACGGTGTTAAAAAAGTTCTTAACACTGAATGATGATGATTTTTTTAACACCGCGTCTTACTACCAGTTCGAGTTATACACTTATGTAATAATTATTACACTATTGGTTTTATAGATGAGGAGGGTTATATTTTTAGGAAATGTGGATGCTTGAGACAGGGTTGTTGTTTATCACCCAGTCTGTCCAACTTGAATGGCAAGTGGCTAGTCAGGGAAGCTCTGGAGGGGTGTGGCAATTTCAGGATAGGAGGACGCGTCATCAACACAATAAAATATGCAGACGATCTAGCATTGCTGGTCAGAAATAAAGAAGAGTTGCAGGAAATGATGGACCAGATAGTGGATCGGATCTGGACAACAGGGCGCCGCCATCTGGGCGCCACCAATCGGGCTCGGCCAACTGGGCGCTGACAAGACTGGGTGCGAAGACAACTGGTCGCCAGTGTAAAAACGTAATGATCGTTTTTTAAGTAAATATTCATTTTTGGAGTCATAACAGAGGAATCTTAATTTGTTTGTATTTATAAAGTTAGCATGGCCTTAAATATGTGTTTTAAATTGAAAAAAACCCAAATGAAAATAAGGTTAAGTTAGGTTAGTTTAGGTACTTTTCATATTTTGTATGTATTTAATTTTTTTAAATTTCAAAATATGAAGTGGTCTAACTTTATACATACAAACAAATTAAGGTTCCTCTATTATGATTTTTTTTAAAACAACTCCAAAAATGAATAGTTACGTAAAAGACAATCATTACGTTTTTACACTGGTGCTCAGTTGTCTTGGCACCCAGTCTTGCCAGCGCCCAGTCTTGCCAGCGCCCGGTTGGCGGCGTCCAGTTGTCCTAGACCACTAGTGGAGATAGGGAGAAGATTATAGCATGTAGATCAACATTGAAAAGTCAAAAGTGATAGCAAAAGTGATGGTGATTTCAAAAAATGAAGAGCCACTGGAAATCAAAATTGAAAACCAGGAGTTGTAAAACATAGAGCAGTTCAAGTACCTGGGAAGTCTGCTGACAAAGGATGTCTACTGCACCAAGGAAATTAGGCTGAGGGTATTGCCATGGCCAAGGAAGCTTTCAACGAGAAGAGGTTACTGATGACCATTAAGTTGATTTTATAACTGAGGAAGAAACTGATGAAATGCTACATTTGGAACATTGCGAATTATAGAGCAGATACTCAGACAGTAAGGAAGATGGAAAAGAAATACTTGGAGAGCTTAGAAATGTGGTGCTGGAGAAGACTTGAGAAGATCAGGTGGACAGACAGGGGGACAAATGCAGAAGTCCAAAGAAGAATGGGTGTAAAAGAGAACAATTTTGGATGTGATTCTTCGGTACAAAGCGAACTGG
The DNA here is from genome assembly GCA_902151455.1 of Timema bartmani. Taxonomy (NCBI): domain Eukaryota; kingdom Metazoa; phylum Arthropoda; class Insecta; order Phasmatodea; family Timematidae; genus Timema; species Timema bartmani. The sequence continues at coordinate 42,376 of CABFWB010001787.1, forward strand.
ATCGGACACATCCTTAGGATGAAATGTCTTCTGCACAACGTCATAAAAGAAAAAGCTGTGGGATAGAGGAGCTTAGGGAAGAAGAAGGATTCAAATACTAGATGACTTGAAGGAAAGAAGAAAATTACGGGAGCTGAAGGAGGAGGCAGAAGACAGGGCGCATTGGCAGTCGAAGTTCACTGACAAAAGGAGTGGACCTGTTGTAAGACAGAACACCTATTGATGATAATAATACATGCATTTTCACTGAGGAAGAGTGGATTTTTTTTTTTTTTAAACCATCGTCAGTACATCCGACCGAGATTAGAACCTCAAGCTCCCCGTCATCGGGAGACGAGAGAACGAGAGCAGCGCCTTAAATCATGCGGCCACCAAGGTGGGTATGATCTTGTTGTTCTTAGTGTTACACATCATTTAATATTTTGAGGCGAAGTCTATGATAAACGTCTGAGATCGTCAGATACCCAGACCTACGATAAACGTGTGAGATCGTCAGCTACCCAGACCTATGATAAACGTGTAATATCGTCAACTATCCAGACATATGATAAAACGTGAGATCGTCAGCTACCCAGACCTTTGATAAGCGTGTGAGATCGTCAGCTACCCAGACCTATGATAAACGTGTGAGATCGTCAGCTACCCAGACCTATGATAAACGTGTGAGATCGTCAGCTAACCAGACCTATGATAAACGTGTGAGATCGTCAACTACCCAGACATATGATAAACGTGTGAGATCGTCAGCTATCCAGACTTTTGATAAGCGTGTGAGATCGTCAGCTACCCAGACCTATGATAAACGTGAGATCGTCAGCTACCCAGACCTATGATAAAAGTGTGAGATCGTCAGCTATCCAGACCTATTATAAATACAGCCATGCTGACAATATGTATAATTATCTGATATATGAATACTTGATGACTATCACACGACCATCAAAGACTCCTCAAAATAATAAGTGACGTATGACTGTGTACATGAGTATTCTGGATAGCTCAGGGGTAAGAATAGCTGGGATATTAAATATGTATCACGCTCGAACCAACAAACGTATAGAAATGCAGTTTTCAGCATTATTTATATTTTGACAACATCAAAATAGCCCGCTTCGGTGGCCGCGTGGTCTAATGCGCGACTCTTGCAATGAACTAGACTGCCGATGACGGATTGTCGTGTTCCAAATCTCGGTCGGGTGTACTGAGTATGGTTTTTCCAAAATGGTTTTCTACTCTTCCTCTACGTTATTGTGGGTACACTTCCTCTAAATTCAACCTTCCCAATTCCTATCCCATTAGAATAATAAAATTAGTACTTAAGCGTATGACCCGAATGGGTGGAAAATCCCATTGCTAAAAAAACTTAGTGAAATCGGATCAGTTTAAAAGTTTTATTTATTTTAAATCAATTATTTTTAAATTTCCTTGTCTTAAAAATATGGTAAAACGGTTTACCTGGTCTCAATTCCATTGTTTTCTAAAGTATAATAAATAAAACCGCATTATGAAATGACGTCTGGTTCGAGCTATATTACCTACCTAAGTTAGGTGTTAACCATTAGCCAAATATCACGAGTTGAACTCCCGTGCTTATCAGTTAATTTGCAACAGTTTTTTAATTCCATCGGTATTTTTTTTAATAGAATATGGAAAAATTCCAAACGTTGTTTCAATACTAGAAAAATAAAGATAAAGATCAGATTAAATCTAGAGTGTGAGACCAAAATTATTGGCAAAAACCAAGGCCGTAGCTAGAGGCTAAGAAAATGTATGGATATTGAATTTCTCTAGAAGATATTTAGAGCTATTTATAGAATGGTGGTTAGTACTCATAGAAAGTTTTTTATACCTTTATTTTGATATTATTTAGAGTTCAAGGGTCTTAAACCTTTTTATGTCCAAGGGCCAAAGTTTCTGTCTCTTGTTGGATCACGGGCCGCAATACTGTACCCGCAATATTAGGATTGAATACTTATTAAAATATTCGTATTAGCTCATTCTTATACACTTATACTCACACTAGGGATTAGGCCTGTCCCCCACATGTGAAATTTCGGATTTCTCGTGAAATATATTCTCTGGGTTTTTTTCCTATTTCCTTTTAGATTTTTCGTGTCCGAAGGCAGAGCGATCTGTCTTGTTTACTAAAGCTGTCATTTACCTGTTAAAAGTACATTTGTATAAAAATATAATCTTCGTGAAAAACAAAAATCGTTTATAAAATAACGTAAAATAAGTAAGACACGTATTTAGTTTATTAGTTGATTATATAAAACATAGATTTGTATTTGTCATTTTTCCTCTTGAAATAATTTTATATATTTCAAGAACCAGTGGGCTGCAAGTAGCCCCAGGGCTGTGGATTGAAGACCCTTGATTTAAACAAAAGTGAGTATTGATTAAATATCTCGTAAAGTTTTTTTCTGGCTACGCTCTTAGGTTTTACTAAAACAAGTAGCTGATAGTGGTAATAATAACTATGTGTGTGTATATATATATGTTACATTTTCTTTATTTTTATAAAATAAAAATATATTAAGTCTTAAATCTGATATTTGAGGGGGGTAAACCAGTTGAGCTCTACTTATTTATTGCCCTAGTAAGAACTAAGATTGTAGCTGAACTTTTAAAATGTACGTCCCCTCACTTATCTTCAGACTAAGACAAACTCCTTTTTTTAATGAGCCTGATCACGAGGTTATAAGATACCGCGAGCGTTAAAATAAATAACCTTATAATCGGATCCATGACCACGTGATCTTGACTAGGTCCAAGAGCTGACCATTCTTCAACTTTTAAAACAGTAAATGATTAGTTAAATAAATAGATTAATCATGAGACTACATAAAATTGATTTGTTCACGCACTTCCAACACAAGTTAAGGTCAATCGACATCGAAAAACGTATTGCACAATTTAAAAAAATTGTATAACTATATTCTATGATTTAAAATAATTACAATTAACGTGTTATAAGCGATCAAACTTGCTATTTTATGTTTTTCATAAACTCTATTAAGGTAAAGTAATTAATGTATGAGCCTGAAATTTAGTAGGATAACTAGATACGAGGTATAAAAAATGTAATATTTCGTTGATATATTTATAATATTAATATTATTATTAATATGATTAGTCCTAATAAAAATTATAAATATTTCGTTGGGATATTTATAATATTAATATTAGTAGTAATAATATTAATATTATAAATATTTTATTGTGTACACCACATGAATGTCTAGTTATATTGAATTTCAGCCCCATACCTTAAAAATTACTTTACCTTAGCAATGGTATGTTAAAAGCATAAAATAGAAAGTGTGACCCCTTATAGCTCGTGTAGTGTATTGATTTGAAATCATTGAATTACTATTTATAGCTTATAATTATACACTTATTAAAATTGCGCAGTAAAATTTGTACTGTCGAATGACCTCAGGAATTTTTGAGTCTGGGACGTATCTTAGAGTGAACATCAGATTATTCTTATCTCACCTGCTTTGGCATTACGTGGAGATTAAGAAACTTGGAGTCTACCGTTTATAGAAACAACACACTCTTTCAGAGGTGATTGGACAACGTTTGAAAGCATATCGCCTAAACTATCTGCAAAGCCAAGTCCCTTACTTTTTTAGTTTGTTTTTTCTATTAGAGCATTTGACAAAAGGGTTATTTATTAATAACCTTATCTAAGGGGTAGTGGTTAACTAAGAGAAGAGAAAAGGTCTTGGAGAATGGGCCAGTGAATTTAAAAAAGAAAATCAACCCTTCGCCTTTTTCCTTCACAAGGCCTCCCGTGACAAATTCAGGAGTAGTCCTCTAATGCAATCCTGCTTAATTTTGTCATCGACTGTCCTTTACTAAAAATTGTAATTAATATTAATTATAACAGTAATAAATTATAGTGGCGACGAAACCCATTAACCTAATGAATCTATTCAGAGCTAGTCTACATTTGCTAAGTCATTTTAACAGTGCTAGGCGTGGCTACTTCTTTGACTGACACAAGCTTTAATAGATGTAAAAAAAATATGCCCAAAACACACACAAAACATCTGTTGAGATAGAACACATTTTTCTTCCTACCCCAGTTTTTTATGAGATATTTTGAACCAAAAAATACATAGTAGCCAAAAATATTGCTCCCATATTTTTCCAGAAAGATCAATTTATCCACCAATTGAGATTATAAATACAAACAAACTCGGCTCAATTGATTGTGTTTTACAAACCAAAAAGGGTTGTAAATTTTAATGGCCTAATAGAGATTGTGTAGACTTATTATGACCCCCTTAACCCATGACTATTTTTTTAATACAAGAAAATGAGTCAAGGAGAATGTTGTGTGTGAACCAAATCGGTTTAAAATTGGCCCCCCAGATACATTTTTATATCGGATACCTATACGCAAAGTCATTCACAGAAGAGCACATTGAATTAATCCCTGATTATAAAGAAGAGGAGAAGACTTAAATCTTGAGTAGTAGGCCTATCACGGTTAAAACTGTTCGAATGGTATGTAGCCAATAGGTGAACGTTTGAATTCTCCCCTCAACTGTCAACTAGTATGGTATTTAACAATTACAATTCAAATATTCGTGTCAGTGGTCTGAGGCATCCCTCTCAAAATAAATTGGATTGCCAGTAAAAGGGAGGTCAGGATTCAAATCCTGGTTGGGTTTTATAAGAGTGTTTTATCTAAATTGTTGCTTACTCTCTTTACACGCAAATGCAGGTACATTTTATCTAAAGTATAACTTTCTCACCACAATACTATAGCTATTCGGATAGTCCAGGCGTAGTGTACATTTTTCTAAACAAACCTTTTTAAGATATTAAATGGAAAATACAACTATGCTATTATATATTGGTAAATTATCTCATTATAAACTATGAATTATTGTAATATATGCCACATACACTGAAAGCGGCCTTCTGAGTCATAAAGTCGTATAAAACATTGTGTATCGGCTGAATCTGTCTATTTACATGGTCTGTGACGTCATGAATTATGAAAATCAATCCTAGAAAACGTGTCTGAATGTTATCTGGCTATTAATAATTGCAAATTATTAATTTAAATAAATGTTACGTGTTTGTACTTAGTATACATTTGTTCACGAGCAGAAATGTGGATAAATAATAATTCTAGTTTGGTACAACTTGCCAATTGTTTCAAACAACGTTTATATAGACCCGCTTCGGTGGCCGCGTGGTCTAACGTGCTACTCATCTATTAGGCTAGACTGCTGAAGACGGGGAGATCGGGGTTCGATACCGGTTGGTTGCACTGAGTTTTCCCTAAACGGTTTTCCATTCTCCCTTTGCTCAAATGTGGACTCACTTTCTCTAAATTTAACCTTCTACATTCATAACCCATTAGCGTAATTTAATCTTAAGCGTATTATAACCTGAACGGGTAGTAAGACGCGGTGCTAAAAATAAAAAGCCAACCTTAATGAAGCGACTATAACCGCCGCTCATAATTATTAGAATCCACTAATATACTTTTCTTCTTATCAACCCCTGAGGCCTGTTTCATAAAGCTTCACGTGTACAGTTTATTTATTAACTCTAATTTAGGAAGTTCCAAACAAAATGTAGCTATGTTCCCTAATTGTTTTTTAATAACTGATATTTTAATATTTAAATACAACTATTACAAAAGTGTTTTAAAATGGTGTGTGTATTTAACTTACTGTAACAATAATACTAAATTGGGCGTATTAATATTTCACTTGTAAATAAAATTACAGTTAACTTGTAAATATTTTGTACAATTGCACTGGAATTTACAAGTCAAACTATTTTCTTTATGAAACCCCAATTATGCTATTTACAACGGTAAAACATTCCATTGTATTTTATTTATTTAGCATAACGTCTTATTACCCGTTTAGGCTATAATACGCTTAAGTACCAATTACGCTCATGGGTTAAGAATAGGGAAGGTTGAATTTAGAGGAAATGAGCCCAGATTTGAGTGGAGGGAGAGAGGAAAACCATTTAGGAAAAGCCATCTCCAGATAACCCGACCGAGATTCGAACCTCAATCTCCCCATCCTCGGCAGTCCGGAACACGAAACTAGCGCGTTAGCTAACTACGCCGCCGAGGCGGATATTTACTTGTAACATGTAAATTGTACACATCTTGTAGTTTTATGAAACAGGCCCAATACATTGTATCAAAATCCCCGACTATGATTACCATGTATAACATATTTGTATCTGCGCAGACAAACATTTAAAATCTCTTATTACAATTTACTATCGACACAGCAACTGTCAGTTTTACATATCGGTACCATATGTAATCAGCTAACAATAACAAACTTAAGAGTGAACAACCTTGGACATAAACATGTAACACTTGTGCGAGGCCATTCTAAAAGTAACTACTTTCTTTTTTTTTAAGTTTTATTAACCACTGTTTGTTTATTTAAATTTGTTGGAAATTGACGGCCTAAAATGCATTTTAAAGAGGTTTTAAAAACCCACACCTATGATAACAGTCTAAGTAGTCAGATTCACAAAATACTGGATTGCCAATGATGAGGAAAATAGGGGTTTGAATCTCAGCTGAATGCTCACTGTATTTTTATCCTATAATATAATTTTCCACTCTTCCTCCATGGAAATGAGGATACATTTTCTCCAAACTATACCTTACCCAATTCTTCTTCAGATACGAATTAAAATGCATAGAACCTGGACGGGTACTAAGACGCGGTGGAAAATTAACATTCCTTCTGCTCACTAATAAAGATGTATTTACTTTAACTACCCACCTAATAGTTTAAGCGGTAACCTTGGTTTGTTTACATCCATTAGGCTACTGTTTCCAGCCTGTGGCAGTTTTTTTATTCAAGCCATATATTTTCCACTACCGGCTTACTAGGCCTGCCGTAGCTTCATATGCCTCAAAACCTAACATTAAGACTAGGATAGGCACAACATTCAGTCCTCTGCTGTTAATTCATCACCATGAAAGACAAAACCCACATTTGCATCAATAATAAATTTTCGGCCATTCCTGGAATCGAACCCAGGATCCTTACCTCAGCAGAGAGACATGCTACCAACTGAGCTAAGGTGTCGGGCAGTTATATTTAAACTTTGTGTTCAAACGTGATAACTAAAAATATATATTTTTTTTTTCAGCATTATGCGTGTGTGTAAAATGTTCAAAAATGTTCAAAAATATTCAAATATCTATTTTTATTTAGTGAGCCTATCTAATGGTTTGTTAAAATGCATTACAGACTTTTAGTTGTCCGGTTAATATTTAAATATTGGTCATTTTTTTTTTAAGTTTAGCCCCAACATGAATTTTAAAGATTCAAATAAGGGTCTATATAATAAACCACCTTATATTTTGAGCTGAGTATATTTATAAATGTGTTGATAATTCAAATCAGTTGATATTCAACGACATTTCACTCAAATTATCTAAGATATGTGAATTAAGGTGAAGGTTTTAGGAAACTAGATCTAATCTTCCTTAAATAAATGCAGTCATTTGTTACTGTGGTAGCAACAAAATACCCGCTTGTTCTAAGGCGTCACTCTCGTGTTAGACTAGGTGATGGGAGATCGGGGTTCGAATGCCAGTCGGTGATTTTTCCTAGAAGATTTCCCACTATCCTTCCACACAAATAATTTTATGAGAGGAAGATTACCTCTAAAACGCTTCCTTTCACTTAAATACCCCATCAGAGTAATTATCATATATGCATTCAACCTGAACATGTAGTAAAACACAGTGATATACAAAAGTGAGGATTTTTTTAATGTTTTTGAAGCGTCAGAGCTGCCCTTCCCATAAAAAATTATAGCAGTGTGAGAATGTTTACCTTCGTTATTACGGCGCCCTTAACTGGCACTTTCCAGATTAATTGGTCGTATAGGGATGTACCTTTTTTTAATTGTTTTAAGAAAGTCAACAGTAGACCTGATATTTTTCAACGTAACACTATAAAAATATTATACTCTCTTCATGTTAAAATTTTTCAGTTTTTGAAGTATCAAAATATATTTTAGCCAAATAAATTTAAAGTGACATTTAAAAAATTATTATATTCAACACCAAGGTTACTAATGAGATAATTTAAAGGGTAAAGTCAAGGACGATAGTCAAAAGAAAGTGCACCTACATTAACTTATAAAGCGGATATAAAAAACACAGTGATAAAATCACAAGTTAAAAGCCACCCTCAGTGGGACTCGACCTAGATTTGCATCTCGATTTCCCAGCTACCATTAGCTCAGTATATTGTGAGCCTGACACCTTAGATCACGTAATCATTAGCGTGAGTGTCTGCAAATGGTGATCAAATTCGTTTTAGTCGTAGGTATGAGATATTTCTCATATAAGACTTAGCTCAGTCAGTAATGCGTTTGCCTACTAAGATAAGATTTCTATGTTCGATTCTAGATATGGCTGGGGGAAAAAATACTATTGAGAAATTAAGGTTTTCTTTTTTACAGTATGAAGTGGTGGCCTGGGGACTGAATTAGGTGTCTATACTAGAATTAAACTAATTTGCAAGTCATATGCTCATATAATCAGTTGATTCAGAAAGTAAAAGATAAATATCACTGATAAACAAAAACATAATCATACTGTATATTAATAGCCTACTTTAATCATAATACTATCGATGACATGTCTAAGGGAATGAATGCTGAGTAATGCGGAATAAATTGGCATTCAACTAAAAGAAGAAATAAAAAATAATAATTAGTAAATTCACCCAGTGGCGTAAATAAGATTGGTGTCATTCCCATGGACCTCCTCCCGTGCCAAACCATACAGAATTATTAGTGATGCTTTGTACTAATGTAACTCGTAGATCGTAATTTCCATACATCACTGAAAGTTATGGCAATAGTAGTATCATAAGCAACTCGCAAAATTAAAATTACACCTTTAAATTACATATCATACGCATAATTAACATATTTTTACATTTACATAGTTTCATGTGGTTAGAATGAAAATTCTTTAGTATAGCAATAGAATTCGAACCAAAAAGGTTTAAGAGCCACATAAAAGTTATGTTTATTTTAACTCGTTAAACTTTACTGTTACATGAGATTCATTAATGGATTAGGTTTGCAATTTGCATAGTCAATAACGGACCAAATAATGTATCAGTTGTAGACAAATGCATATTGCAATATACTCAAAATATGGTAGCTAAAATACAAAAAAATTTGACAAAATCAGCGACCATAAAAACACTAGCAACAACGAAAACGGCGCGTGCAGAAGAAATTATAAGCGTCATTATAATTAGGTAATAATGACAACTCTTACCGGAGGGGCACATGCGCATTGGAAATACATTTTTGCCAAGATACTACACAACATTTGTATAGACAATCTCTTTGGTGTCACTCCATCTGATGGTGTCATCCGGTACGGTCCACACCCCCTTAGTGACGCCACTGGATTCACACCTAATGTATACGGTCGGGATGGAACCCCGCCCAACAAAGTCAGCTATTCAAGACATCCAAGAGCCAGCTCTTACGCTACTTTTACCAAATAATCAACGAGGACTTGGCTCGATCACAAATTAACTACCTAAAACGAATATGTGATCACTAACTTGTAGTTCTTGGTAGTTTAAAAATTTACAAAGCCAACAATTAATGCAAACCTATACTCATTACCGTCCAAAAACCAGAACCCCGTTTTTTTCCCTTTTCTTAGTATTTTTATTCTACATAAAAAAAACCTTCCTTCATTGCAAGATTGTTGTATGCACTAATAAGCTAATTTGTGTGTATTTTTACTCATTTCAATGTTGTAATCTAGGATTCAATTGGCCTACATCTGGTAAGCTTTACATTTTGACTGCCCAGCCATATTTCTTGGCTTCTATGAACAGGAAACAGCATGATAGCAAATTTAAACTTTTAACAAACCTACTCATGAACCTATTATGGAATTGTTCTGAAAGCTTACAATATTTTTTTTACAAAGGTGAGCAACATCTTTATGTCATTATTTCTGATAATTGGGGCCCCATAAAAGATACAGTTGTTTAAAATATGTTAAAGATTTTGGAAGAGAGTCCTGATAAAATAAGGGAAGTTAGAATATGGTCGGATGGACAAAGCTCCCAATTTAAGAACAATATATTGCTGCCAGCTTGAAGACTTTGGAGGATAAATACAAAAAGATACATGGAACTACTTCGTGACGAGTCATGACAAAGGCTCTGTGGATGCGATTGGAGGTTCTGTTAAAAGACAAGTGCGGCACACAGTTATGATTAGAAAAGAGATAGTTTTCAACGCATCTGATATTTTTAGAGTAGCCAGACAGTTTTGCGATGTTAAAGTTATACGCATGACTCGTGATGACAATGCTCTCCTAAATAAGGAACTTTATATTATAAATGTGTTTAGAGAGGCTGAAACAGTTAAAGGAATTTCTAAAGTGCAAGCAATGAGCTGCAAAAAAAATATTCCATAAAGACTTTTTCTCTTACACACACAAAAAAAAATGGTACTGCGCACCGCACAGACTTTCTCTCTCTTTCTATAAACTCGTAAGATTTCTGAACGGAATAATGTACATTGTATCATCACCACTCCACAAAAGAACACGCATAAAATAATATACAATGATATAGAATCAATGAGAAAAGAGGCGCATCTTTGTCCACCTAAGAACATTTCAAACAGTTTAATGTCTTCCACAAGGGTCAACACTTCGTATTAAAATTTCGATTTCTGGTTAAAGTTTTAACATTTTATAAGGTGTTGCAGATCTTCAAGTCATCGCATTGATATTTAATTATTCATTTATACATTT
>CABFWB010001787.1:54752-68176 GCA_902151455.1 Timema bartmani
ACAGACAGACAGACAGACAGACGGAAATTCAAAAACCACTTTTTCGGATTCAGGAAGTCATGAAACGTCAAAATTCATCAAAATCTCGAGTTCGATTTTTTTGACGATCACCATACTTTCTCTACCTGTAAGATAGAGAGAAAGTAATAATAAAGAAAAAAGAGAGCAGAAGCAGACAGATACAAACTAATAATAATAATAATAATATTTAGCACCGCTCCTTACTACCCGTTCGGGTTATACGCTTAAGTACTAATTACGCTAATGGATTAGGAATTGGGAGGGTTGAATTTAGAGGAAGTGAACCCGCATTTGCGTTGAGGGAGAGTGGAAAACCATTTAGGAAAAACCACCCCCAGTTCACCCGACCGAGATTCGAACCTCGATCTCCCCGTCCTCGGCGGTCGAGCTCAACACGACTAGCGCGTTAGCCAACTACGCCACCGAGGCGGGTTACAAACTAAGTTATACTCTTTATTTCAAATGGGGAAACTAGCCCGATAAGAAAGCATACGAGTATTTATCATATTGTTTACTCCAGATTAGATGACTCTAATGATGATGATGAGCCAATTGAAGACCCTATATCTGGTACTATAAAAAAAAAGGTTGTTTTGTTCTGGTTGAATTCTGCCATGAGAGGAATCTATCAGTGAAATTTATCTATGCTGCTATATACCAGAGTGATGTTGACAAACACTCAGATGTGAAAGTGATGTGTCTGAAACGTGTCATGAAAAACAATCTTTTTTATTAAGACTGACGAAAAAGACATAACTTTTATAAAATTCGAACAGATTGTGCAAATAGGTACTACCTTATCCTGAGATTGAAAATAAAGGATACAGATTGTACTGTAATTTTAAATTTAAGCCAACTCACATGAAAGAAAAAGAAATTTAGGTTGCATAGTTTTCAAGGTACGGAAAACATTTTGAGCATTAGGCCCTATGTCACATAATATGTCTGGTCTAATATCTGTCAGATACCTATCTAAAGTTTTTACACTTTTCTATGTTTTATAGGTAAATTATTATAAGCTAAGATTTTCAGAAAAACTTATATGTCAATTTTTATTACTAACCTCTATTTTAAATACCGTACCGCAGAGTTTTGTTTTCATTTATCCTTGGACGCACTATGAATCTAGGTATTTTTTATTTATAAAATGAAACAAATATAGAGCAGCTCATTCATTAAATATGCTAAAGTCGATTTTGTTATCTTACTTTTTAAAGGAGTTTATTTTTTTACGGTAAGTCTAGCTATTAGTCAATTTACGAATCAGACCGAATGTAATGTCAGTTAACCAAACGTGAGTTACCAAGAGAGCAGTGGCTTTATTTTAATTAAAATCACAATGATTTTCAAATGAGTTTGAAATCATTGTAATGATATAGTGATAAATTACATATGTATCTCATACATAAGTTTTTTTAGCACCACGTCTTACTACCCGTTCGGGCATACAGAAATAGTGTGTTTGTAAACTTACTATAAGAGTAGAGAAGAAACAGCTAACTTTCATCTTGAAATACTGTGTATCTTTTTCGTAACGTGGGTTACCAAACTTTACACTTTGTTATCATCTAAACTACATGTCAAAAAAAACGACACACAAACAAACAAATATTTGGCATGCCTTAAATCCATTAAGGAAGTAGCCTACATATATGACCAAAAATAGTTTTGTATTTTTCATTTCTTGGTTTGAGGTTTAGTAATACAGTCACTAGTCAATCTGTAACGTGGACATGCCTAAATATTTGTACATTATTTACATATATATTACATATAAACTCACATATATAGGCCTATATAGCCTATACTCCTTAAGTTAAACTAAAAATACAATATTCTTTCGAATAAACTATTATAATTACACACACCTGCCACTAGCTCAGTTGGCTGGAGTTCAAACCCGATGGGGTGGACTGATATTCTATTTTTTTCATTAGTGGTGTTTACGACTAAATGTTAAGGCATTATTTTAAAATTATAATCCTGGGTGCGTAGACTTGTTACTAGTTTAAGTTTCGAACAGCTCGAATGTTTGTATGCTCTAAGACGTCACTTTCACAATAGACTGGGCTGCGGATGATGGTGAGATCCTAGTTCAAATTCCGATCGAGTATACCGAGGGTTATTTTTCCTAAATAGTTTTCCATTATTTATCCACGAAAACGTGGGTACACTTCCTCTAAATTCAACCTTCCTCATCCCTATCACATTAGTGTAATTAGTGCAGATGCGAATAAGCCAAACATGTAGTGATACGCGATGCTAAAAAGATAAGCTAGAAAGGGCAATGGTGTATGTAGATATAATACCCCCAGCCCCACGATCCCCCTACCCAGACACTCCCCATATAAGTATGCAACATAGTACGTACTTACAAGTTTCCCAGAGACTTGAAACTTTATCTGTGATTACAACTATGCAGAAAAAGCTCAAAAGTATGGATTCTTTTTCCAAATTATAATTTAAGGAAACTAATCCAGTATCATCTTAGATATATGTAGTAGGTATTTTTCTGTCACTAAAAAATAATCCAAGGCTACTATGGTATCAAGATAAACAAGTTTGTCCTTAGTATAGTCAACAGTGACATGGAGAATGTAAATTCTCGACACTACCTCAACTAGCAAAGAGGTTCATATCTACATACCATGAAGGTGTGACTAATCGTCCTAATGGCATATGTTGCAGCCTAGTATTTGAAGGAGTGGGCATTCCTTATATTTGAAGTGACATAATAGAAACAGTAACCAGCACTGGTGGGCACGCAGTCTAAGTGTCAAACTCATTTACTCTGATTTGATGGTGACGGGGAGGTCGGGATTTCAAATCCGGGCCGAGCGTGCTGAGCCTGTTTTTTTTCCCTAAATGGGTTCCTACTTTTCATTCATGCAAATGTTGGTACACTTCCTATAAATTCTGCCTTAATCATCTACACTTTATTTGTGTAGTTTATATATATATATATATATATACACATGCGTATAGGCCAAACAGGTGGTAAGATTCGATAATTCACTCACAACCATTTGCGATGATAGTTTTAAGGAGTTATTTAGAACATTTCACAAAAAAAAGTTTGAGTAAATAAAAAAATAAAATAAAAAAAGGGTCATTTTTATATTTTGGACACCATTTTCTTCCAAATTAACGAACAAAACCACAACAAAACGGTAACATATATAATTTTTCTAATCGTCATTTGTGAAACTAGCCCAAGTGTGAGCGTCAGGAGCGCACTTTGCGTGACCTCCTCTAGGGTGCGTGAATCCCCCTTCACCCCACTTTATGTGTGTGTGATATAAATTATAATATCAGGTCATTGTCGCCACTAGAGAAAGCCGCACAGGATGCCGAGTAGAGTACCGCTTGTGTTCCATGGCTAGTTCCTGGACACGGGAGAGAATGCCATTCAAATATGTTTACGTGGCTAGACCCTGGGCACTGGAGAGAATGCCATTCAAATATGTTTACGTGGCTAGACCCTGGACACGGGAGAGAATGCCATTCAAATATGTTCACGTGGCTAGACCCTGGACACGGGAGAGAATGCCATTCAAATATGTTCACGTGGCTAGAACCTGGACACAGGAGAGAATGCCATTCAAATACGTTCACGTGACTAGACCCTGGACACGGGAGGGAATGCCATTCAAATATGTTCACGCGGCTAGACCCTGGACATGGGAGAGAATGCCATTCAAATATGTTCACGTGGCTAGACCCTGGGCACTGGAGAGAATGCCATTCAAATATGTTCACGCCGCTAGACCCTGGACACTAGAGAGAATTCTCTGAAAGTATGTTTTCTTGGCTAGATCTTGGACACGGGAGAGAATTCCATGGAATTATGTTTTCTTAGATAGATACTGGACACTGTAGATAATTCTATGGAAATCCGTTCTGTTGGATAGAACTTGGACACTGGAGATATTTCCCTGAAAGTCTGTTATCTTGGCAAAATACTAGACACTGACGAGAATGCCTTGGGAGCTTGTTGTCTTGGCTAGACCCTGGACAATAGAGTTAATGTTCTGGAAGTCTGTTCTCTCAGTTTATTATAACTGGCCACCAAAATAAATAAATAAAACTATTTATGTTTTTAAAACTTAGAAAGAGAGAGAGAACCATACAAAATATTAGTTTCAAAATGAAACGTTTTAATTTTGTAAACAACGCATGAACACATCTGACGTCATTAATAACCCTTGTTTGCGCTGGTCAGCCATCTTGATTTCAGAAGAGCACGTCGAATTTTAGAAGCTCTCGTTTGAAAAGCATTTTTTAAGTTAACCGCTGCTGGCACAAAAAAGAAACATACAAACAGTTATTTTCAAAAGTTGGTGTTTCATTGATGTAAACATTGATAATAATTTAAAACAAATCGTTTGTGTGTGTGAATGTTCTGACTTCCATAAGTGACAGAAAATCAACATAAGGTCTTTCAGATCATATGATTTGACGAATGGATATATGGTAGCTTTCCTAGCTGTCAGATACAAACTTTCCTGCCGTGAATGCCCTATAGTTTATGCAATTAATTGATCAGATAATAACCGCACACCTGCTCCGGTAGCCGCATGTCTTAGGGCGCTACGCTCGAATTATATTAGACTGCCGATGACGGGGAGATCAAGGTTCGAATCTCGGACGGGTGTACTGAGGGTGTTTTTCCAAAATGGTTTCCCACTCTCCCTCCATACAAATGTGGGTACACTTCCTCTAAATATAACCTTCATAATCCCTAAAGCCACTAGCGTAATCAGTACTTAGTTGTATAACCCGAATAAGTAATAAGACAAAAAGTTCAAAATAAAGTTAAATAATATATATGTTGATTCGTTTAGTAGCACAACACAATAGTTTGAAAACATACATCGTGATATTAGTCAGAATTTTTAAAGAGCTGTTTATCTACTTATCTACTTGAAAATAATATGTTGATAATCAGCTGTGTCTAGTTTACGTTGCAAAGCATCATGGGTCAACATATGTCATATTATTATCTCTTTACAAGCATGTGAATTGCCGCTTCACTTAAACAATTTCTGCTCTTTGTTTCCGGCCAACGTGGGAATCAGGCGATTCTCAACATGAAGAGTTTGGGTGCGAATATCGTTTTCTTTTGTACATGTTGGTGTACCGCGAGATGGGCTGCATTACTTTAATATGCCGTTGTGTATAAAAGGCCGAGAAACACACTGGACGCTTTGCCAACTGTACGATCACGAAACTACTTGTACCATTTTTTTTAACGCCGCGTTTTTTGTCGGTTTCTTTTCCCTCTTTTAGGAAGTTGCGTTGCGCATTTTACACTCCTCCCTGATGAGTTCCGATGGAATGAAACCTAGGTCGGGGGATTGGGCGGTGACGATCGATTTTCTTTATGAGGTAACCATTACCTCTTTGTCCAATGGCACCAATGTAAAGTGTGAACTGTGTTCTTCTTTTCATTGTAAAAGCCATGTATTGTGTTCGTCCCTTTTATATGTTTCTATCCACCTTTCCTATACCTTCTTCCAAATATAGTAAGATTTTGGTATGAAGAACAGTAGAAGTTATTTACTAAAGTCCCTAAAACAATATTAAAATATTCATGCATCAAGTCATGTAGTCTGCACCGGTCACTTTTGATAGATGTTATCTATAAAATACCTATAAAATAACACAAATAATAAAGTAAATATTATAAATGCTATCAATGTTGGCCGCAAAGAAATATCTATATCTGTTCGGGTTAAAAGCATGTGTACTAATTACGCTGATGAGTTAGGGATGATGAAGGTTGAATTTTGAGAAAATGTACCCGTATTTGTGTGGCGGGAGAGTGGAAAACCATTGAGGAAAAACCACCCTCAATACACTGGACCGGGATTCGAACCCCGATCTCCCTGTCATCGGCAGTCTAGTCTATTGCAAGAGTGACGCCTTAAACCATATAGATACCGAAGCAAGTTACTTCTACTATAATTTCAGCACCTGCACACTCCAATATTGGGATAGTCCCTAAAAATAATATCCTGCGGCTTAGCTACACACCAACAAAATAATTATTAATATATTAAAAAAGTGGTAGATTGGTCAATATTGTGGACCCAAAAGCTAGTATCGCCCCTTGTTTACTAAAGCTTGATTCACACGTTCACCGAAAATAGAAAGCATAATCTGCCTCAGTGACGCAGCAGTTCACACGTTGATGTTGACCCATGATGCATTGAAACGATAACTCTTAAAACAGCTAATTATCAACATATATTATTTTCTAGTGGATAAACATATATTTTAGATCATTCTCCCGATGGATGTTTTTTAAATTATAGTGTTGTGTCGTGGCACAATCCAATATATCTATACACACGCTTTACATTAATGGCTTATTTCAAATCTGCCCAAAACGACCAACGAAGTGTCTGCTGGCTGTTCGTTCTAGAGCGCATGAGTTGTCATATGCACGTACACACTGATTTAAGTTGGTTGGTTCTGAGCCTTTAGTGGTTCTCCTGTGCCAAACCTCTCAGGCAGAGCGGACAAAGTAGAGATGAGTTGATCTTTATCGGAACAGCTCACGCCGATTAGGCGGAAATCTTGGGATTGGCTAGAGCTCGTCACGTGAATACGTTTCTGTTCTGCGCTGGTTTTTCGGCGAACGTGTGAATACACAGAAAGCGTCTGTTTAATTTTGTTTATATACATTTTAGGAAATCAAGTTGTATCCTGCCGGACAAAATACAATCCATTTCAGGACCATGTACTATTGCTAGAAACAAGAGAGTTGGCAACTCTGCACTCTGGTCTAACTCATGATGCGCTTACAGTATCTACTTGTCGTGAGCACAAACGTTCGTAATCTTAAGGAGATTAGACACACACAAAAAAATCGTGGCCCAAGCTTTTTTTAAAGTGTGAGTAATAAATGCCATGTGTTTTTAGAGCGCGAGTTTAATGAACAAAGCCCATGTGAGGATTCCTTACATCACACGCCCGTATCATATATCAGTGAGATGGGCGGCAGAAGGATTACACCTTGTTCAATGGAGCTTCAGTCTACCGCTCTTTATAAAGAGGTCACTCACTACTCATTTATATAATAATACTTACTGACCCTCTTCGGTGGCCACGTGGTCTAATGCGCTACTCTCGTGTTGGACTAGACTGCTGGAGATGGGGAGATTGAGGTTCGATCCCGGTTGGGTACAATGAGGATGGTTTTCCCTAAATAGTTTTTCATTCTTCCTCCACGCAAATGCGGGTGAACTTCCTCTAAATTAAGCCTTCCTAATCCCTAACCCATTATTGTAATTAGTACATAGGCGTATAACCTGAACAGGTAGTAAGATGGGGTACTAAAAAAAAAAATACTTACTTATTCTATGGCGTAGTGTAGGTCATAGGAATGAAGTTTGTGAGGAGCATGTTAGCTGTCAGGAGGAGGAACGGGATTAGGAATAAAGTTATCCTGGAAAGAGTGGGGCTACAGGGAGTACATGAGATAGTAGAGAAAGCAAGACTGAGATTGTATGGGCATGTGATGAGAATGGAAAAAGAGAGGATGACAAAGAAAATGTTGGAAATGAAGTATATAGGAAAAAGACCACAAGGGAGGCCAAGAAAGAGATGGGAGAAGCAGATAACAGAAAATGTTCAAGGGAGAGGAGAAGAATGGAAGAAATTAAAGGAGAAAAAGTGGTGGGAGAATAGAGGAAGATGGAGGCATTTTATTAAACTTACCCTGCCACAGACTGGAAACAGTTAATGATGATGAGTTAGTTTATGGTAGGGGTCGGCAAACTACGGCCGGCAGGACAAATTCAGCCCACCACCTCTCTTGTGTACGGCCTGCAAGCTAAGAATGGAGTTAATATTTTCAAATTCAAATCCAGCAGCATTTTTAGTATATTCATGCAAGTCCATAAGACATTTACATATTTCAAAATCCATTTGACTGTTTAATTGAGGAGCTTCCACCTACCCTTCAGTTGCAAGTGACTAATTTGCAGTATGATGACATGCTAAAAGGCATGTACTCTATCCACGATGGCTGACTTCCACATGAGAGGAGGTAGACGATCATCCTTGATCAGCACCAGTGTTCCCGGTTGGAGATTGGGAGCCTCTGTTACCCACTTGGTGCGTTGCTGAAGCTGGGTGAGATAATCTGTTGACCACCACTTCCAGAGAGATGTTGGTACACTTGCTGGATAATCTGCCATTTTGATAACTTAGTGACCTTAAGGCTAGTTAGATCTGTATCAGGTATGGTTGTGAGACTTTCTCCAATCAGGAAATATGCAGGAGTTAAAACGCATGGATCACTTGAATCATTGGATATTGAAAGGATAGGTTGCGAATTTAGACATGCTTCTATTTGATACAAAAGCGTACACCTTTCATCAAAATTTAAGGATGAGGTGCCTACCACACGCCTTAAGTGATATTTAATGGCTTTGATGCCTGCCTTCCATAACCCACCAAGATGTGGTGGGCTGGGAATATATAATGCCAATTGATTCCAATTGTGCTTGCAAAGTGATGGATGACATCAACATGCTGCTGTGATTGGAACATAGTATACAGTTCTTTCAGTTCATTTTTCGCTCCTGTAAAATTGGTGCCATTGTCGCTGTATAGATTTACGCATATTCCTCTTCTTGCAATAAATCTACGTAATGCAGCCGAGAAAGCTTCAGTTGATAGGTCATTCACAAGCTCTAAGTGTATATATAGCCTTTGTTGTAAGACAAATGAATAATACGATGTAGCATTTTACTCTGACCCTGCTTCGAAGGGATCCCTGACGAATATGAAAGGGTCCTCCGTAATCGACCCCACTGTTAAGAAATGGACGGGATAGTTCTGTACACTGAGGAGGCAACTGTCCCATCAGTTGTTCTGATGCTTGCGCCTTTAACTTGAAACAGATTATACACTTGTGAATCACTTGGCGAACAGAACTCCTTCCCTTGGGAATCCAAAATCGTTGTCTGAGTGACAATAACGTCAACTGTGTTCCTGTATGAAGCAAGCAAAAATGTTCATTATGAATGATCAGCTGTGTTAGATTATGCCTTTCTGGTAGAATCAATGGATGTTTTTTTATTATAAGATGCATATGATGCTTGCAGTCTTCCACCCACCATAATACATTGTGACGGGTCAGCAAATGTATGCAGGTCCTTGAGTTTACTTTTAGAGTTTACCTGATGTGAGGTTTGTATATCACGCAATTCTTGAGCAAATTCTTGATATTGAGCAAGTCTGATGCTGATGCATAGGGCTTGGAAGAGCTCTTTGCTTGACAATGGTCCTGTCCTTCTCGCTTCCTTCAGACATTTTGTATTGGAGATGAATCTCAAACAGCAGGCAATTACATATTGCAAGTGCGAAAGAGACGAAAATGTATCAATAATTGAATCAACCATTGGTCTTATTAATGGTAGAATAACGACGTTCTGCTTCTGATCTGACAGTTCACCATTTGGTTCAAGTGAAATCTCTTGTAGGGGCCATGAGTTTGGTGATGTGGATAACTATGTTGGGCCATGCCACCAAATGCCCATTTGCTTCAAAACATTTTCATTCACTCCCCTAGATAGGAGATCAGCTGGGTTTTCATTTTCAGTAACATGATTCCAATCTGGAATATTAGAAGATTCTTGAGTTTCTGCCACATTATTGGCAACGAAGGTTTTTCAGCTATTTAATGGTGAAGTGATCCATGCTAGCACTATTCTTGAATCGGTCCACATGAAACTGCTGTGGATGTTAAGGTTCAGAATGGATTTTGTTTTATCCATTAGGTTTACTAATAGCACTGCTGCACACAACTCTAGAAGAGGGAAAGATAGCACCTTCGATCGTGAACAGATGAGAACGACTGAAATTTCTCCCGAAAGATACACACACCGCAAATATACACAAGCCCCATATGCCAATTGGGATGCATCTGCGAATCCATGTAGATCAAGTGTTACTACTGTGCCGTGTCTAATAACTGATCTTTCTATGGCAATTGCATTCAAATCTGAAAGTTGATAGTAAACAAGCTGTCATTCATGAAGCAGCGATGGTGGAAGAACATCATCACATTGAAGTTTGATTTCACAAAGTTTATGTAAAAGATTTTACATGCTACCACGATTGGACCGACTAAACCTAGCGGGTCAAATATGCTGGCAGTGATTCCTAACACTTTTCGTATAGTAATTGGTGGTTGGTGGTGGATTTGGAAAGCAAACAATAATTAGTCTGTAATTGGTTGCCATAATAAACCCAAAGCACGAATTATACCATAATTGTCCATTGTAATTGGTAGGCTTGAATCATTTTCACACAGTTCTGCTGGAACGGCCACCACAACGCCCACTTGCGTAAATGAAAACCTCCCTTCTTCGTCATCTTAATTAATTCTGTTTGTACTCCTAGTGCCTCTTCAAGTGTATGTGCACCACTCATTAGATCATCAACATACATGTCTTCTTGAAGGACCTTCACAGTAACCTGGTGTTCAACTATTTCATCGAGAGCTAACTGATTAAGACATCTTGTGGCCAAGAATGGAGCTGATGCTGTTCCATAAGCTACTCTAGTAAGACGATGTCTTCAAAGTTCATCTTCTGTTGATTCTCTCCAAAGTATTCTTTGTAAATTTGTGTATCTCGGGTCAACATGGAGTTGACGATACATTTTCTCAATGTCAGCTGTAAATACAACAGGGTGAGTACGAAATCTTGCAATGATAGAAAAAAGATCATGTTGTATTGTAGGTCCTACCATTAAAATGTCATTTAGTGAAATGTCATTGATAGACTTGCATGATGCATCAAATACTACACGCGTCTTTGTTGTTTAGCTGGTCTCTTTAATCACTGCATGATGTGGCATATAATAGGTTGGTTCCTTATCCTTGTACATTGATGTTTCAGATACTACTGTCATGTGTCCTAGCTCCTGATACTCCTTCATACAGGCTATGTACTCTTGTTGCAATGTGGGTTTATTACCTAGCCTTCATTCTAGATTGTCAAACAAATTTTTGGCACATTCTAATGACATTCCAAGCTTGTCAGCTGATTGACGAAGGGGTAATCGCACAATGAAATGTCCTGTGTGGTCTCGCCTTGTATTTTCTTGGAAATGTTTGTCACATTCCTTCTCTTATGTTGATAGCACTGACCCATTAAGCTCCTCAATTTTCCAGAATTTTTGGAGCTTAACTTACAAACTGCTGTCATGGCACACAAACATAGACACGCGACTTGTTGGTGGCTTGTTCCCACTGTAACCTTGAATATTGCCGGAAATTAGCCATCCTAAGACAGCCTCTTGGATGGTTTGGAGGCCTGGTGTCGTGATTCTTCCCTAATCCTGCCCCAATCAAGAGATCAATTGGTCCTGGAACATTGAAGCCTTGGTCTGCCAATTATACATGGGTTGGAATGTTCCATAGGTTGATGTTTATGAGAGTTTGGGAGACAACCAGTGATTTTTGGAAGAATTGAACATATGATTTTAGTGTTGAAATCGTTAACTTTGGAACTTAACATAATATCAACGCAGTGTGATGCTTTTGAAATTTCTGCTAATACCACTAATAGGAACATGATTGCGAAACAACTTTAGTCTCAACCGATGAACACATGACTCTGAAACAAAGTGTGATTGAGAAGCTGAGTCTAGCAAAGCTCTGCAAGGCTGCCACTGACCATTAACGTCGCATACCTGTACAGTGGCAGTAGACAAGAGTACCTGACCAGATGTGCATTCCTTATAAGCACAGTAACTTTTGACTACCTCCCCATTGTTACTACTAGTTCTGTCTGTGTTGTTGTCTAAACTTGTGTCAGCCGACATTCTGTTTGGAATAAAATCATCAAAATCGTTCGACTCATCTATTGGGTCATTTGCATTGATACAAAGCATGTACCTGGTCACAACGTACACATACCGTTGCAGTTGTTAAGTATGGCTTTGATGAATTATATGACCTTAACTTAGTTGGAATCGGTTTATGTGTAGGAGTAATTCTACTGCCATTTGGCTTGATCGCTTCTAACGCTTGGCACCGTTAATCTAAATATGTGAAAAATTAATCAATTCATCATTCACCACATGAATTTTAAACAATGGATGAATAAAACCAATATTTGGAGGACGATTAAGACTAATGACCAATGTAAAGAGAATAGAAAGGTATCGCCACTTGTAGGAATTGCATGGATCATCTGTAACGGTTCCCATCACACGGACTTCTCATCCAATATTTAGCCTGGCCCGCTAAATTTATGATTGGTATCTTGTGGAAGCATGTCCACAGGGGTCGGATACTTCCTGCGATACGTGGACGTTAAAGGTACCTACTCCCGCCACGTGGCGCGGCGGTTCATCCAACAGCGCTATGAACTATCCGTGGGCTATGGGAGAACTTGCTCGGTGAACAGGTGGAGGAGATTGTGAACAGTTGGAGTGAGTGTTCCGCGAGACGGACTCAAGAGTGTAAGTGGGTTGGACGTTGTTGTTTCAGCGAGGGGTTATAGTTATATAATTGATATACTTATGTTTAATACTTAAGCTGGTTATTGTGTACTCATATTACCTGACAGACAGTTGGGAGCGGTAAATTAGAATTTTGAGTCCTATAATGTTAGGGGCTTAGAATGATAGTGGTATTTATACCTTCTGAGGTATGGTTAGATTGTATTTGATCTTTGTAAATAGAGGTGTTTTTTGTTTGTTTTTTTGTTGGTGGGATCCAGGCTACATATATATATGGGGTTTGTAGGGTCGGGGTTCGGCGTCAGGGGCCGGGAGTTGGTCCCCGGACTGTGTACGGTCAACCATGGACCACATTAGCGGTACGCCTTCACTGGTTGCATACCCAGGTCTAGGGACCGGAGGCACGCAAGAGCGGCCGACCATCGGGACACCCCTGAGGATTTCATGAGGAGTGTATGGTTACGCGCAGGACTCGCAGAGACCCTAAGTGCTATATTTGTGTTGTTTTCCAAGGACGCTGGTATTTGAAGATGGACTTGAGAGGGCACTATGTTAGGAAGTGGCTGGTGCCTAGTGTAGAGTAGCGTTAGACTTAGTTGAAATGTGCACTTTAATTTTTTTGCAGTGGCCACTTGCAGTTCTCAATGTTTATATTTTCTGAAGTAGGAGTAAAGTCAATAAATTGTTTTCCGTGATAACTTGTTAAAGGAATTTACTATTTATTCTAAACTAACTTATTAATGATTCAACTCATATTTTCCCTATGTAAATAATTATATGCTTCACCCATTTCATTTCATGATGAGAACTTGACTATATTGTCTATTGAAACTAAGACGAAGGCTTAGCCAAATATTTAAGGGGAAAGGTTAATTTATATGAAGATAAGGAATGTTTGTTGGGCCTGAATTTTT
>CABFWB010001787.1:91733-111255 GCA_902151455.1 Timema bartmani
GGGGGGGGGGGGGTCGAAACCCCCACCTCTTAAAATTATTATTAAAACATATTTATAAAATAACATAATAACATATTCCTCCTCAAAGACGAGGCTCCTTATTAGGGTCTTATAAAAACAATTATATTGATTTGTAAATGCACTTAAAAGCTATTTCATATTTAAAAAAATGTTCTTCTTGTCACTTGTTGGAATATTTCATGACGAGCCGCTCAAGGAAGAATGCTTCTTCCCCCCCTTATCACCCCCACCCCCCTCTGGCAAACATGGGTCTGGCTCTGACCTTTCAGTTGTTTGATATGCATCCTTCAAATGCAGATGAATACTCGCATGTGCACCACCCTCCTTTTTCAGTCTCAAAATATCTAAAAGGTTTCTTGTAGAATAGTTGAAATATATAACATTTATTCTATAAAATATGTCATAACATTCCACTATTTTGTTTAGATATTTGCAACACACCACAGCTTGGATGTAATATTTTAACTCTAAACTTTAATTTAATTGGGATATTGATGTATTTTGAGCTGCCTTTATTAAGTTTTTCTATTTATTACATAGTTGTTTATTTAGTAGTTTTAAAATTTAGAGCATATTTAAATCACACTTAGATCATAGAATGCATATTTTGAAGAATTTTCTAATATATTTTTATCTACTAGCATAAACAATATTACATAGATTACAAAATACTGTTACTAATTTTATGACTAATAAGTAGTGGTTTTCACAATGTGAAATAAATAATAATTTTTATCTAATTTATTGCCTTAACAGATTATATTATTTCTATATTGTTAGTCCAACTTAAGTAAATGTAGTATACATTTGAAACTTTTTAGGATTTTTATTTTTTTACATTTAAGGGCATATTTGTATGCATCTTACACGTCGTTTTAGACCAAAAACATCCAATTCCTTTATCATAACTTAACCAAAGTATTACCCGCTTCGGTGGTCACATGGTCTAATGAGCCACTCACGTGTTAGATTGCATTGCCAGTAATGGGGAGATAAGGATTCGAATCCCACACACATGTGCTGTGGCTGCAGAAAGAATGTGTGTTGTAAAATAGAAATATTTGGGTAATTTGGGACTCCCACTTCGTGATAATCTGTTGAAAAATCCCTATTTACCAATCCCCTTTACGGAAGGTCCTGAATCTATCCGTTAGCTCAAAATATAAATGTGAATATTATGTGTTGTTAATTTCTCACAGAATTTTACTTTATCTGCTGTTAATAAAATAGAAGTGAACTCTTTGTTTTCCATTTATAAGACCCAACTGTTTGTAAGTTACGAGACTATTAAGTTTAAGTTCTAGGAATGTCTGATGTATGTTAACTTTCGTGTTTATTTTGTGATAATATCCTTGCGTTGTATTGCTTCTAAGGTGTGTTTCATGCGCTTATTATATTCCCACCAGTTCTTGAGAACCGTATTGAAAACATACATTTGTGTTTGGTCCAATAGTCAAAAGTCCGATCACTTCACTCGATCATAGCAAGTTTCCCTCTTAAATTAGTTTCACTATCTTTATTTTTTATTTAGCATCGCATCTTACTACCGTTCGGGTTATACGTAATTTTTACTATTGAAATTTAACACATATTTCAGCCGACATTCACTTTATTTTAACAGCGTTGTCGAGTATTTTATGTTTCAGAATTAAAATCTCTAGAGCGTGTTTTTTATTTATCTTATGTTAGCGTGGATACTCGTATAGCACAATGGTTGGGGTGTAAAAAAAGCCGGATTCGTAATTAATTAGGGGAAAGCTGGAAATTGTTTTAGTACCTTCAGTATGGGTCTGGAATTAACATACTAAGTTTTCCCCCTCCTGCTAGGTGAGCTATAGCCGCTACAAGCAAATTAATAACCATAAAAAGGCATTTTTTCATAATTTTAAGCGTATTTCAAAAATGATTCATAAATGACGGGAAATATTGTTTGTTATTTTCGATATTGTATTAGAAATATGACGTAGAGTGAATAAAAGTACGAATGAGAAGGAAAGAGGTAGAAGGTAAGGAGGGAGAGTAGGAGTGAACAGAGGAGAGTGCAGGACTCTTGTTGCAAGGGGAATGCAAGGTCAACCAGTTGCCACTATTAATCCCAGCTGCCTGATTCCTTTGTAGCCCTCCTCCCTCCCTTCCTTCCTACAGCTCCCCTTCTTTCGGTTTGCGTAGCCCTTCTCCAATATCTGGCAGTTGCAAATCAAGCTAGTAAGTGTAAGAATAGCGTTTGAACTGTCCTTATTTAGCTTCTGTATAAATGTTTACGTGAGTGATGTATTTGTGAGATTTGCGATAAATCGTTGAGTGTAGGAAAGATTATTGAAGTGAAAGAACGTGGAATCAAGAAATTTGTTGAAAGCAATCAGAGAAAAGAAGATGGAAAGCACACTAAACTCAAAAAGCTGAAGGTGGTCCAAGTCCATATAAAATGGCAAAACTCGTATACCAGGGAACAAAATATTATTGCCACAGCAAGAGGCAAGGCAAAAGGTTGGGTAACACGATCAGACGCACATAATTTTTATTTTAAAGTACACTGTGTACTTTTTGGTGAGGATGCATCACAAGCATTCCTCCAAAGAGAAACAAAAAAAACCAGTTGACATACGTGAAAAAGTTCATCTTGTTGAAACCACAGAATTTAGGAATCAAGTCCTAAAAGTTGCTCAGATAAGAGGTAATAAGTGGAGTGAACAGGTTATTTTTCGAATCATACCTGTAAGTTAACTGGTTAAAGTAGCAGAGAGGTATCAAAATTCGTGTTTCAAAAATTTTTTGAAAGTTCCAACGGGTGTAACTCCTGGCCGTCCTCAATAAGATGAGGTGACACCTGCTTTTGAATATATTTGCCAACATTTGGAGGAAAATGAAGACAAATGCCAGTTTTCCTTGAAAGAGATATTGAAGGATTTCGAAGGGTGTATTCCAAGTGAAAAGGCATTGAAAAAAAGGTTGCAAGACAAATATGGTCATGACGTCATCATAAGTGCAGGAAATAATAGATAACCAATAATCTGTTTCCACAATACGGGATACATGATTCTTTCAAATATGTGGTATGAATCACGGGGAAAAAATGAACAAGAAGCACGCCTCCGTTTCGTGAAAGCAGCTGCTGGCATTATACTGGAAGACAGGAGGTCCATGGTACATTAAATGGATGACTACCCAAAACAAGACAGCTTCCTCAGTGATGTGGCAGAGGTAGTTCCCGAATCATTGATTCTTCTTCTGAAAAAAATTATAATGAAGGGTAAGCGGGGAAACTAAGATAAATGGCGTGTCAAAATGCTTTCAATTGCTCATGCTATAACTGCAGCTGCAAGGCCTAGATCGTTCATATCCTCCTTACAGGTTGGTCTTGATGCTTTTCTTTAAGAAAATTACGGATCAAAATACATTATAAATGTACTTTATGCCATAGGATTTTGTAGTAATTATGAAGAAGTTAGATTGTTTGAGCTGTCTTGCCTGAGCACAGTTAGGAACAGTTCTGCCTGGATCGTTTTCACAGTAAGTCTTTGATAATGCAGATGTAAATGTTGAAACTTTAGATGGATCGAACATTTTGCATGCGATGGGAGGAATACAGTGTGTGACACCTTCAGCCACTCCTTATTCATATCAAAAAATTGAAAGGCAAAAAAATAAAAAAATAAGTCCTACAGCTAATTTCATCGGGGAATTCGCTGCTATACCATTCCAGAAAACACATGGACTTAAAAATAAGGTGATTTAAGACTTAGATAAAAAAAAACACCCTATATCACAAGCTGTCACAGTTTTGCCAAATGACTTTGCATAGTTACTTGCAAATGGAAAGGATTGAGTGTTTCAGGATGGAATGGCTTCATGGTGAAAACCACTTCCGCCAATGCTTACTCAAAATCACGTATTTTGTATTTGACCTTCATTAATGCTCCACCAAGCAGCTATGATACCATTCATACAGCACTTCTCATTGCCAACAAGAAATGTAAGTCTTTAAATAAAAAATGTTGTATTGTCACTTTTGATCAAACTTTATACATCGAAGGTCGAGATATTGCTGCTTCAAATCCTGAGCTAAGTTCAGTTGTGGTGAGGCTTGGTGGTTTCCACCTCACCATGTCTTACTTGGGTGCCATTGGTTATGTAATGGATGGTATCGGCTTACAAGATGTGTCCAACGTCATATATGCAGCTGGGTATACTGACAAAATGTTGTCAGGGCATGCTTATTCAAGAGCTGTTAGGGCTCATATATTATGTCACCTGGCAATGACCAAAAGAACCCTCTCACAAATGATTATAACTACAGAAGAACATGCAGCAATTGCAAAGGCTCTTTGCAGCATTGAAACCACTCATGAATCAGATCCAACTATCACAAGTTTGATGGAAAGGTGCACACAAAAATTGAGCGAACTTGACCAAAATGGACCCACACCTAAACTGTGGGTTCAGTACCATCGTATGGCTACCATAGTAAAGCAATTTATACATGCAGAAAGAAGTGGCAATTGTGATTTGCATCTGAAATCCATACAAATGATATTCCCCTACTTTCATTCCAGTGATCATTTCTTATATGCAAAATACAGCCACTTTGATTTGCAAGATATGATTGATCTGAAAGACAGACTTGATCCGAATGAATACAACAAGTTTGTCACTGAAGGGTTTTTCACAATTATACGCTCTGATAAATTTTGGTTTGGTCTGTGGTCAGATATGACAATAGAGCAAACCCTCATGAGATCCATGTAAACTAGAGGAGGGTTGACCCAAGGACTAGGCATTTTCGACAGTAAAATGGCCAAGTGGATTCTCACCATGCCTATTCTTATATAGGTTGCTCAGAAAATTGAGGAGTTTTGTAATTTATGATTTGCCTCAACTGAACAACATGTAGATGCTAGGGATTCAAGAATTTCAAGAGACGAGGCAGATGTTCAAAAACTGGTGGAATGGTTCTCATCCCATGACCCATTTCCAAATTGTGAACATCTCATGTCAATATTAAGTGGTATTGTGGCAGAAGAAAGTATAAATTGTCACAATGCTCATGAAATCGGAATTGATTCTTTGTCAAAAGTTGTTGGTAATAACTTTGCCGATGTTAAATTTAAACGGAAAAACCGAGTAATGCCTATTCATGTACCAGTTCCAAGGTGAAATTTCATGATGAATTTATTCCTGCAATTCCGACACAATTTACAGAAAAATCTCCCTCCTGAAAAAATTTGATGAAGAGCTACAAAAATATTTTGAATTTGAGTTGGCTTCTTTTCCATTGTAACTATTTGATGAAGGAGGACTGCGCAAGACCCGCAAGTCAGTATTTTATGACTTATTTTCTACTACGACTGATGCTGTACATTTCAATTCAGCATGACATGTGGTTGATGGTGAATTTCTGTTGCATCGGGTAGTGTGGCAGGCAAAGGATTCATTTTCCTCCATCCTGTAAAAACATTTTGAATATGCCAAACGTCACTTCACTGCAAGGGCCACAATAATTTTCGATGGTTACCCTGAAGATATTGCAGCAAAAAGTACAAAATCAGCAGAACGCATCAGACGAACAAAGAATCGCATAGCTGGTCATGTTATGTTTGATGAGTCGATGTCAGCCACTATGTCTCAGGAGAAATTTATATCAAATGATAAGAACAAGAAACGTCTTATAAGTATGCTATGTGTGAAGTTTTATAAAGAAGGTTTTGTTGTGAAGCAAGCTGATGAAGATGCTGATTGTCTAATAATCAAAAGTGATTTGCATATGAAAAACGGATCACAATGTGCTGTGGTTGTTGGTGAAGATATCGACCTCTTGGTAGTAATGGCAGAATCCACTACTTCCAAAAACATTTTCTCCTTGAAGCCTAGGAGAGGTAAGGCAGAAGACGCTTTATATTGTTCAGCAACTCTGAGCATTGCTCTACACATAAGGGACAACCTTTTGTTTCTTCGTGCGTTCAGTGGTTGCGATACCACATCCGCTCTTTTCAGACAAGGGACGAAGAAATTTGTCAACGTTCTGAACAGTACTGTACTGCAACATGTTGTGAACATTTTCCGTGATAAAAATTCATTCCCGGATGATATCGATGAAGCAGGAAATACATTTTTGATAACCTTGTATGGGGGAAAGGGCAGTGAAGAAACATTGGATTCTTTGAGATTTCATCTTTTTCAAAAATCACTAATAAAGAATAATTTCAATTTAGAGACTCTGCCTCCCACTACAGCAGCTTCACATGAACACTCTCTCCGTGCATACCTAAAGGTTCAACTTTGGAGTGGATTTGTCAAAAGCCCCTTGGATTGAGGTTGGATGAAAAAAAAAATCAAACATGGGTTGTTCCCAGTCACTACCCACAAGGAACCAGCTCCTCCAGCACTTCTCTCCATGATAACATGCAAGTGTAAAAAAGGGTGTTCTTTGGCCTGCAGCTGTAGGAGAGCTGGCATCAACTGTTCTACAATTTGCTACCACTGCAAAGGGCAAGCATGTACCAACTCTCCGGAGGATGATGACATCACTACAAACTCAGCTAACCAAGATGCTGGAATCGATATCAGGATGGAGGAGGTAATTTTAGAAGAAGTTGACTAATTGGAGGAAGAGTGTGAGCCGGTGCAAGTGGAGGAAATTGACAGTGAACAAACTGACATTGATGATTACGACACACCTTCAACATCTAAAAAAATTAAATTGATATAAACGTTTTTTTAATGTATATAATATAACTTCAGCTATGTTAAATAATAAGTGATAAAATGAATGTTGTGGTTTTCTATCACCCTTTAAATCATTGCTAAGGCTAGAGTTGTGAGATTAATGTTCAACGAAGATATTAAGTGTGGGTACTAATTTTACTCAGAATTTCAAGCTCTACAACATTTGTACAGTCAATGTTTTTGAAAGCGTTGGTTGGTGTTGAGATATTTTTATGATAATTAAAAAAAGTGTTTTCCGACTATAAATCTGTAAGCAGCGGCTAAAGCTCACTTAGCAGGAGGGGGGAAACCTAGCATGTTCATTCCAGACTCAAACTGAAGGGATTAAAACCATTTCAAGCTTTCCCCTAGTTAATTCCGAATTCAACCCCCCAACCAATGGGCTAAAATTCAAATTAAATAATTTTCTTAAAAGGAGTTGAAAAGAAACACAGTTAAGTTTGCAACTAAGCTCAAAAAATTTATTTAACGTATTTGGACATAATCTGTTCAAAATTTCTTTAAAAAGTCGGAGATTTTAAACTTTTTTCCCGATTTAAGTCTCTCAGTCATAGTGTATGATTCTAATTGATTTATTGACTGGAAAATTGAATCATTCACATTGTTGGTACTTAAAAAAAACCGAGTCCTTGGATATGGTCTATGGCTTCTGCCGCACTTGGGATAGGCCTTTCCTGAACTACTGAAGAATTGTCCTCTTCATCACCAGATGCTCCATCCTCAGCCTGGATGCTATTGTTGAGAACTTCGGCGACGATGGCCGCATCAGTAGCTTCACCACACACTGACACATCTTCACCCACGCTGACGAAGTATTTGCTTCCAACTAACCGTGTTGTTCGATATTTACAAAGCTTTCCTCCACTGCACCATTCACCTATAAATGCAAGAGTTTTGTCAGGAGTACACTTGTTAAAAAGTCCCATCCCATCGACTTTAAAAATGTTTTTCGGTTCTATGTCCTGGATAATTTCTTTAAAGTCTTCATTCCAACTATTGGCTGAGCGTACATCAATAGCACCCCTTTAACCACATAGAGGCTTTGAAGGAAATTCCGTTTCATTGTTTGAATCCATATAGCCACCCTGCACTCGCTTTTAAGACTGTTTTTCCTAATTCAGATGCGAAATGTTCAACCTTTGCTCTCTGAAGAGGGCTGCTCCCCGGGACTTTCTTCTCTCGCGCTTGTTTGAACCCCTTCAGTACAAAGTTATGCATATATGGGTTTTCCGGTCCTCTTAACCATTTCCTATCTTGTCCACGCTCATTTTCAGTGCTCAACATTTTTGTTTGTTTTTCAAAAATGTTGAAAGTGTGTTAGGGGGGATTCCAAAGCCCTTTGCAATTTATGATTTCTTTTTAAGTCCCTTTTCCACTTCCTTTTTCACAGCTACTTTTTCGGCCAAAGTTAATAATTTATAGGAGACTGGCTTGAAAAGTGACATCACGATACTCACACACACACACAAAAACTACTGTACAATATGTACTAAACAAAACTAAAACAAAACAAAAACTAATAACAAAACGAAATAAGCTCACACGTCACAATAACATTGCTACGACCGAATCACTAAGAATGTTGCACATAACCGCTCGAGAGGTCCGACCTTGACTAACGGAGTACAGAATTGTACGTGTAAACCAAGACTTATGGGTGAGCGGGGGAGGGAAAGGGGCGTGAAGATGGGTACTGACCGCATTCCAACGTCACCTCCCTTGTTTCCAAAAATAGAATAACACGGTATCGCAACTAGAAGTAGGAAAACAATACTGCACAGTACATTACGACTTAGGAAAAGTTCAAATCAACCAAAACGAAATTCGAACTATCCACGATTTTTTAACATAGTTTTAATGCAAGATTCACGAATTCGAATTAAAGACGATTTCAAACTACGGAAGTTTGAATTAGTCAGGTTCCACTGTACCACTAATAATTTGGTAAAATGTTACCAATGATGGCCAAAAAAATGTGTTTTTTAAACCTTTCTTTCTACCAGAACAGTAGTACGATCAATACGTCACCCCACTTTGACCTTTGACGCGATCTGGGTTTTCCCCGGTGACGTCATCATGGCGTGTGATGTCTCAATATTGGCCCCAGTGACGTCTTCCCCTTCTTAATTTTTTCCGTCGCGATGGGGCTACTGACCTGAATTTCCCCTCCTTTCCTTCCTCCATTTCTCCTCTTGTTATTTCCATTCCAACATGGGGTTAACGACCTAGTGTCCTCTGTCTCTCCTTCAATGTTGCAAAGGTTTGTTTCAATCACAATTGAGCTTTTTTCCGTCGTACTTGCTGGTACTTGTTGGTCTTCTATGTGTCAATGTGTCAATGACCCCGTTCATCCTGATGACTGGTGCCAGATTGGTGGCTCGACGTGTCGAGAGAGGAATGGTTAGTGATGAAACCCTCCCCCTCCCCTTCTATGTATCAATGGCTTTCTCTGGTAACGTCATCACTCTGTCGCAACCCCGATGACTCATACCTGACGCCAGTTTGGTGGGCATGCAAGTCAAAACAGGAATATATCACGACATTTCAAGACAGGAATGGGTGATGTTGCAACCCTCCCCTCTTCTATGTGGCAATGGGGTTTTCTTGGTGGTGTAATCGATCTATCGCAACTCTAGCCGGTAACAGATATAAATATCAGTACCTGTTTTGAAATACTTTCAATGTATAGCTTGTCTTCGAGTATTAAACACGCAACCCTATATGAGTGATAACATCTCGCTGACAGATCTGGGTGAGCAAATATACTTTTATAACAGGCACACTCATTATTTATTTGTTGTCAAATCAAAGTGTATTCATTTAATTAATTTCAAAATTACAATAAACCACGGCAGAGTGTATCTGAGAATTAAAATTATAGATAACTTGAGGGTGTCTAAGCAGCCACTTTTTTGGATGATATTTGGAAAAAGTTACGCCAGAACAAGTATTTCTTATAATCAAGGTTAGTTTATTGAAAAAACTTTATTCCAAGCTATAGCTAAACGGTAATTAATTTTGATGGCAGTTTACTATTGGCTGAATATTATTTAAAATATTATAAATAAGGCTAGTTATAATAAATTAAATAATGTGTTTTTTATTTAAGATTAGTTTATTGAATACAATTATTACAAACTATAAAATTATTTGAAGGTGGTTTACTAAAAACTATATTTTACTAAAATTGTTTTGAACAAGTATTAATTATAACTAACATAATCATATGCTTATTGAAGGTGGTGTTTTAAAATACCACAATTCCATCAGTTTCTGTGACCCCCTAAAAAGTGTTTATTATAATTAACAAAATAATGTGTTTATTGAATGTGTCTTTTAAAATACCATAATGTCATCCGTTTCTGTGACCCCCTCTGAACTTAAGAAATACATTGCATAGACCATCCTAAATTCACCAGAAAACAAACTATTTAAAAATATTTATTTTGGGCTTCAAAAGCACTCTGTACTGTTCAAAAGTATCTAAATGCCCGTTTTCACCGCTACAGAGTTCCACCTATTTATTTACAAAGCTAAGAGATCTGCAAGGGTCACTATCCTGTACATGATGGATATATGCGAAGCTCGGACGTTGGCGGAGGATGCGGAGACTCTAAGAACAGGCTAATGCTTCAACGTGAGGCGTGTGTTATCATAAAGTACACATGTATAAATTATTGCTCGGGACGAGCTAACGCTGCTAAATGTCTCAGATTCCCTTAACACTCTGGAGATTATTTTATCATACTACTATATCACGTAGATAATCTGTCTAATATTTTAAAATTCAAGTTGTATTTCTAGAGAATGAGCTGTGGGGAGATCCGCAGACATCCGCGGATCTGATGGCCCTTGGTGTCTACCTGGAGGAATTGACCGCAAATGGTTTGGTAATTGCGGCCCAATGAGAGACCAGATTTGTAAGAAAGAATAATTAGATTTTTAAAAGCCAAATAAAAAAAGAAATAGCACCGTGCAAAATTGTTTTGGAATGTGAATAATGTGCTAAATTGGTGGTTTTTTTCATGTGCTAGTTTATGATTTTTTTTATAAATGCTAAACGGCAAATATTATATTAATTTAAGGTGATTTACTTGTTGCAATATTATTGTATGACACCGTCGCTAAGTTGGTAGCATGCCTACCTCCTGATCTTGGTGTCGCGGGTTCTACTCCTGGTAGGACCATAGCTATTATTGTGAAAATGACTATTCAAATTAATAGCTAGTTCTGTATGATTATTCATGGACGGAATTTACGTTAAAAGGCACTAATATAAATTTATGTTTGTTTCAGATGCATGGGGCCACAGTAGGATATCTCCTGAACATCAGGTGCCGGCGGAGGTTCCTGTAACATCACCTCCACCATCACCCTTAGCACCACACGCGCTTATAGAGGACATTTTTTCGGCTCTGGATTTGATTTATGCATCCATAGGTGAGATTATTATATTACGATAAAATAATAAAAAGATTGATATAGGCTATATATATTAATCACAACTTGTGAATGTGAGGAATGCCAGGCCTCCACCGTGGTTCGGATTCCACGTTAAACTGTAGGTCCTCCATTTCATCTCGCAATCACCCTACCATTACACATTAGCGTAAGTGCGTATAACCCGAACGGGTAGTAAGACGCGGTGCTAATAATAATAATAATAATAATGATATAGGCTATAGAATATTATTATTATTTTAAATAACTTGAGAGATAATTGTAAGTTGAAAGATCATATAATGAGCACCTTGTTTAGTAAACCTCTATAATAGAATACTAATAGGTGAAAACACCTTTCAAATAGAATCTTAAAATAATTAAAATATCCCGTACATTGTGTGCAATAAACATATATATTATTATATATATATATAAATACAAAAGTAATTTAAAATGAAAAGGTATTATATATGTCTTAGCATTTTAAAGAAAAAACACTCTTAAGTTTGCAGAAAATAAAATAACGCATTTAAATCTAATATGGTTGGAGCAATTTGGTTTTAAGTGCTTACTTTGAAGTTAGTTTTTGATACGTGTTTGAATTCAAACTCCTGTGTTTTAGATCAAATGGATGCTTGAGATGCCGGTCCAATCCTGTATCTTCCAAGCAGTGTGAAAAACTCGGTCCCGTCCCCAACACCCGGAGCCCCCATTCAGTCAGCTTTGTCGCCTCCAGGCAGCAGAGGCGTCGTCCCACAAGCCGGTGATGTAGGGTAGAGGCAGGCGGGAACCACGACCTGGTAAATCAGGTTGGTGGAGCATTGCCAAATGATATCGCTTTTTGAATCGTTGAGGAGAGAATAAAACAACTGAGGCGTTTCTTTTATACTGGTAGAGAAGTTACCATAAATCTTGATGCTCCGCCAAGAGATCGTGACGCATTAAGTTGACTTGAAGAGCAAATTACTGCTTTGCTCGAATGGCTGCAAAACCATGGTGTTAGCGCCGATGATCATGTGGGCTTACTTTTGAACAGCACGGACTCGACGTTCAGTCCTGTCTTCGTCTTGCTTAGGTGGGCGGATCAGTTAGACGCGCGAGCCGTGCTAGATGACGTAAGCCGCGTGTTGGAACGTGATAGTTTGTTCTTAAGTAATGCACTACTGCACGTTAAACTCAGGCATTTTAAGGAGCCTTGTGGAAGTGGCAGGAGTTATTGTGACAAACTCTCCAATGCTAGCACATACAGTAGAAAAAACAAAGGAATCATTAAGATTCAAAATAGCGACAACACACTTTGTCTTGCCCGTACATTAGTTGTCACCAAGGCTATGTGTACCGTTAAAATAGAACAGGATTCATGGACATGAACACCTATAAGCACATAAAAAATGGCTGCAATATTCAAAAATACAAAGCAGACGATTTATGCCATGATGCCCGTGTGAATCTTTTGAAAGGTGGTGGAGTCACCGAACTGAAACAATTTCAAACATACCTTTCTGAATACAAAATCACAGTGTTCCGTGAACTTCGGGGGAGGCAAGTCCTCTATAAGAGGCCTACCCCTCCCGAACATTCCTTTAGGGCTACATGGATTTGTATTTTTACGACGATAAGCAAAACCATTTTGATGTCATAGCATCCTTGACAGCCGCATTTAAATTAAGTGTGGGTACTTTAGTCGTGATTTCCGCGTGCCATTTGATCATAACAATGTGCACAAATGCTAATCTGCTTGCAAAAAGTGCCACGCTAAAGTGGTTTGCAGTGGAGGTCAAGTTGTAGCCTGTAAAGGCTGTGGGCGTTGGTTCACAAATCAGAATTGTTTGATAACCATAAACGTCCCGGTATTTGCATAGGTCACATGTCGATCTGTGATGTCAAAAAGGTTTGTGAGGTCTGTGGGCAATTTTTCAGTTTGTAAAGAGCAGAATATTCACACAGGTATTATGAGACTTTTTGTAGAGTATGTGAAGCACGTCGTCCTTTTGGTCATTTCTGTTACATGAAGCAGGCCTAGTCCAAGCCGTCACTGAAAAAGAGCAATTTCTTGTTAATGTTCTATGATTTTGAATGCAGACAAAAAAATCTTCTTCATGGTGCGGCCAGCACTTACCTGCACGAACCTAACCTATTTGCATATGCCTCCAAATTGAGGAAATGGCCATCATAGCACCGAATGCGGGGACTATAGAACTCGCATATTTGAGGGTAATGCCCCAATGTCCCAATTTTTTGGATTTCACTAGCAAATTAAAACAAAATTTAAGGACATCACCTTCCTAACCCAAAATGCCAAGGGCTATGATGGAAATTTTATTTAAAAATATATGATGGAGGTAAAAAAATATACTCCAGAGCTCATAATGAATGGTGGGAAAATCATGTCCATGCGTTATGGTCTGCTCCACTTTATTGAATCTCTGAACTTTCTCCCGATGGCGTTGTCCAAGGTGCCCAAGACATTCGGCTTGAACGAGTCCTTGGTCAAGGGATATTTACCCCATTTTTTCAATAAAAAAGTGGGGTGCCACCAAAGGAGGACTACGGCATCGGTGAGATGTCATTTGAGGGAAAGGACCATTTTGAGAAGTGGCATGACGTGCTGGTCAAGGAAAATTATGTCTTTGATTTTAACCATGAGTTGGAACTGTATTGTGTGAAAAATATAGAGATCCTACGGAAGCCCTGCCTAAAGTTTTGAGACATGCTCAATGAAAAAGCCAAGGTGGATACTTTCAGAATGGCGTGTACGATCGCTGGAGCGCCCATGTTGGTTTACCGTCGAAGTAATCTTAAGGAGAATACCATCGGTATTATCCCTAATGGGGGCTACCGGTGTACAGACCAACAGTCGCATATTGCCATACAATGGCTCAGCTGGGGTTGTTATTGGCACGGGTGCCCTCTCTGTTTGCCTGACAGGACCACCCTTATCAAAAACAGCCAACACGATACCCTGGAGACGCGCTATGAAGCGACCATGGTCTGCGTGGAAGAAATTAAGAATGCCGGCTACACGGTCGTAGAAATGTGGGAGTGTATGTTTAATGCAATGAAACATGCCGACGAGGACTTGAAACCATTTGTACTTGAGCATAAGGTGTACAGAAAGGAGCCCCTCAGTCCCAGAGACGCATTCTTTGGCGGGCGTACACATTGTATTAAGCTCTTCCACGAAGCAGATCTTTATTATGACAAGTACTTAGACGTGTGTTCATTGTATCCAAGTACAAAAAATACCCTAACGGTCACCCCAAAATTCACTTGGAACCAAATCGTCCATCTATAGATAAAGTAGAAGGCATAGCCAAAGTTACCGTGACGCCTCAGCGGGATTTATTCATGCCCGTATTGCCTACACGAATGCACGACAAGTTAATGTTCATCTTGTGCAGGAAATGCGGGGAAGAGATAAACCAAAGCACATGTCAGCACAACGACAAGAAATATCTTGGCTGACAGGTGTCTAGGTGATTGACGTGATCCGAAAAGCCATT
This sequence comes from Timema bartmani, assembly GCA_902151455.1. Classification (NCBI taxonomy): domain Eukaryota; kingdom Metazoa; phylum Arthropoda; class Insecta; order Phasmatodea; family Timematidae; genus Timema; species Timema bartmani. Next base: position 106,424 of record CABFWB010001787.1, read on the forward strand.
GAGAAAAGCTTCACCGTTGAAGCCGTACACGAATTGTGGGAGTACAATGTATATGTATATGATAGTCAGACACGGTCTGGTGGATTTTTTCACGGATGCATTATCACTTTTTTTGAAAATTAAACAAGAAGCCAGTGGATGGCCAGAATGGTGTACCTCAAGAGATGAGAAGTTAGCTTACATTCAAAATTATGAAGAAAGGGAAGGTGTAAAACTCGATTCCGATTTTGTTTGTGAAAACCCTGGTCTCCGAACACTTTGTGAACTTTTTTTTAAATTCACTATGGAGAAAGTTTGGTTAAAGACCCGATCTACCACACGTAGCCGTTGTCAACGACGTTGTCCACAAGTCCGTACATCACCGTGGACAGCGTCATTGGAGTCAATGATGAGGTTTTGTTCCTCAATTACAAAGATGCACGTGACGAATTGAGTCCCAACCCTAACACGAGTGTCGTGGTGGCATACTACACGACTGCTATGGCTAGGTTACACTTATACAGCATCCTTGAAAAATTGGGGACACGCGTTATGTATCATGATACAGATAGCGTTTTATTCACGGAACGTCCCGGAGATTGAAGTCCATCAACCGGAGACTTTTGGGTGACCTCACTGACAAACTTCAAGATTACGATCCAAAAAGCTACATTAGGATTTGTATCTAGTTGTCCCAAGGTTTACGCATACTGGGTTTGTTGGTGGTGCCAAAACAAAAATGGTATGTAAGGTTCGCGGGATCACCATAAACTACGGTAACCGGAACGAGGTTGATTTTGACGTTTTGAAAACTAGAGTCACCAAACAGGTTGCGGAAAGGCACATACAGATACGGCACAAAATTGTAAGAAAAGGTCTTGCGACTGTATGTACCGTTTCGCAGACTGAAGTCTACCGGCCCGTGTACACCAAACTAAAGATAACTGATGATTTTAATACGTTGCCGTTTGGGTATCAGAGTCCTTGTAAACGCGCTCGCCACGACTAAAAGGTGATCATTTAGTTGAGCTGAATTATCATATTTTTTTCTTTAATTCTAGATAGTTCCACTGACATATCATTTTTCAATGGTTTGAGAATTTTTTTTATATTTTTTTTCTGAATGAATACGTGCTTAATTTTTTATGGCTTTATTTTATGCACCCGGGATATTTTTATTGAAACCATTTGTATATATATATATATATATTCAAAAACTCTTGAAACTGGACTTGTAATTTGCTTAGATATCTAATACCGAGGCCACTATTCCCACTACGACCTCAATAAATTTATTATTGTTTACTCTACACCAAAATTTGCATATATTTCAAGGTGTAAGATATACTTGTAAATAAATATTCTAAAACTATAATTTTTGTAAATAAAATCCTAAGTATGCTTTTCATGGTGTGAGCTATCTTTGCAAAAAAAAGTTCTAAAACTGTTATTTGTGTGAATTATATTTGTAGTTTTATTATTTGTTTATAAATATTTAATTTTTGCTTGTACATATTTAAAAAATGTAAATTGAAACCATATTTTTTATGTATATTCAAATACTCTATAAACTGGACATTGTAAATTAGCTTAGACATTTAGTACCGAGGCCACTGTTATTGCTACGACCTCAAGAAATTGATTATTGTTTCCTCTACACCAAAACGTGTATATACTTCAAGGTGTAAGATATACTTGTAAATAAACATTCTAGAACTGTTAATTTTCTGTAAATAAATATTCTAAGTATGCTTTTTATGTTATTGTTATTTATACTGTTATTTGTGCAAAATATGTTTGTAAATAAATATTATAAAACTTTTATGTTTGTGTTTTTAACGTCTACATCCAAACACTCCCCCCTCCTATCCTATAAATACAAGTTCATTAAGCTTATAAGCTCAGTCTCACACATTATGAATAACTTGAAGCATCCATATGTGAATAGTTACATTTTGTAGCCGACTTTATCCGTCACTTGGACACAATGTGCTACGTTAAATTTGAAAAAAAGTCACTTGGTATTATGCTTTATGGCAACCGGGATTCGAACAGGACGGGCCGGTTCTCCACGTCATATTCTGCAAGGGTTCGCCGGAAATGTATGGCGACTGTAATGACTCTCCACAGCCGATTATCCTGGACAACCTGATGCGTGAAGCCAACGAAATGGTCATCAATCTTTTCACCAAAAGATGCCATCATCAAAATACTAGCGTCATATACCTTAAGGTGCTGGTCCATCGAAATTCTGTGCTGAACACGTTTATGCGTGAACAATATTGCAACACAACGAGCCTCAACTGTTGTCTACACCAAACAACATAAAGTTTGAAGCATTGTTCATGAACAATGAGCGTGCACAAAAGTTACGAATTATTTGTGCTTTTCAAAGAATTTAGTATCCACCATCAGAAGCTCTAGCACGTGAACTTTTGGATGAGTTATTCTTTGCTTTTACCGTCTGTATTGCGCTAAAATTATTTTCCATTTCCTCTGTATTTCTGTGCTATCACAGTCAAACTTTTCACCTAACTCTTGATTTGAATCGTGGTTTTTATTGAGATTTTTGTAATTTGCATTAAATGGATCCCATATTACAGGTAGAATTTTTATTTCTTTTGTAAAATTAATCATATTTTTATTGGTCCACTCTATTACAAATATTTAGAAAAATATACTTCAACGAACAAAGAGAGCACACATAATGTTTTCACTCTGCTGGCAGAATCTAAACTGGAGTGCGTGAACACTGTGCTCGTAAAAGCTAGTTGTATCCAACAGATAGACGAGTGTGCGCACAATGGTCTTACTAGTTCGTGCACTTTCTGCTTGGGTGCGTGAACACTTTGTGCTTGTTCATTAAATAGAATACACCGGAAGAAACTTTTTGTGACACACAGTGCAGCACGAGTGCGGCACTACGGTGAATCAACATCTTTACATAAAATATATTCCACCAGGGTAAGGGCTAATGACTATTAGCTCGCACAATTGTGTAATCATCTTATTGTTCGAGATATCTGCTGCTTATCATGAGCTGGAGCGGAGTTTTCACTCCCCTTTAACTACACGACAACGTGAGTGTGTTCCTGGATCCTGGCTGAGTAGCGTCATCTAATTAGCATTCTCTCATTAACCGTCTCAAGAAAATTTAGAGTTGGACCACGTACGTTTCGAATTGCCTCTCTCTTTCTCTGCTTGTGGCGCATGCGCCTGTGCTCGCTTGGCACGGGCAGGTCAGCGCTGTGTTCTTATGATCTGATTGGCTGAAACCTGTCTTCCCCCTCCCTTTTTAGACTAAGTCGGGAATAATAATTTTTGTGTGTGGGACGAGGAGAACATTAGATATAGAACCATTTTGAATGTGCAAATAGACGGTCGGCTGTTACTTCTCTACTACAAAACTTTAGCTCTACGTTCGAGTGGGGCTAGGTCGGGATGAAGGCGGACCGTAACACCGTTCGGGCTATCCTAGCGTATCATCGCGCCACTTCCAGAACATCAATATCATCCAATTTACTACAAGTGATCCAGGAGTGCACTTTCTACTCTATCGTTGGAACTGCACCGAGTCGAATGCCAAGTTATAGTCGGCCTTAACGCTGACTATCATGTAACCAGCCTGTAATATGAGTGTCAATGTTTGGTCTGTATAAATGCTCGCTCTGTGTGTAATTTTTTTATAATGAAATTGAATGTGTTTTGTGTATTGGCTTCGGCAAGTTAAATACGGTCCCGCTAACTAGTGAGAAGTAAAACTCATGGTTTGTTTTGTGCTAGCCCTCAGCGTAGTACAAGTTAATTTGTCGTAAGCTAGTTCTGCTGACTTCATGTTGGTGCCTCATGAGCCAACTAGGGTAGTTCCTGGAGCATTGATAGCATTATGTTGAGCTTGCTAATATGTGTTATTTTTTATGGGACGCGGCTTATCCGCCCCTACAATGAAAATGTATGGTAGTACCAATTTCTTATTAATAATTGTTAATTGTTATTCCACCAAGTTCACGAAGCCCATGTTAAGATCCCCTGTACTAGAGGTTCGTCTGGACAAAGAGGGACTTTTAATAATTTTGTTTAAATAGTTTCATATTTAGCACAAAAAAAATTCACGACAAATTCTTTCTTTATAGCTGCTTTCACCACCACTACCACCACGTAAATGTTCAGGGTTTGTTTTCCTTTCATTTACCACCTCATCTCCCTCTTTTGGGTTTTAGCCAACCAAGCCTCTTAGCTTGACTTATCCTTCAACAAGAGGATCAAAGTTGCAACTGAAATGTAGAGTTAAATGTTCACTTGATAAAATTAATACATATTGCTGTTGTATATATATTGTGTTCATAACTAAGTAAAGATTTTCATGACGACTATCAATTATCCAACAATAATCACAACTTGTGAATGTGTGGAGTGCCATGCCTCCACCGTGGTTCGGATCCCAGGTTAAACCGTAGGTCCTCCATTTCATCTCACAATCACCCTACCATTACACATTAGCGTATAACCCGAACAGGTAGTAAGATGCGGTGCTAGTAATAATAACTACCCAACAAAAATTATGGTAGAAATCCTGCCCAATAAGATGTGTTTCTATTAGTATATATTTGTGTCAGATCTGGCTAAAAATCAAATTACCAAACTTATAACTGTAGTATTTAAAATGGTCTTTATAAATTTACAGGTACATTAGAGCATGACTCATAATTTGATACAATATGGCACAATTGGGGGGTGGGGGTGAGCTCCAAGCCTTTCCCATCTCTCAATGTAATCCGCGAGTTCTTTTTACTGACGCTATTGGTCAAATCTCTCATTGAAAACACACACAATGTATTCAAGGTTGCTTTTGC
>CABFWB010001787.1:111298-126536 GCA_902151455.1 Timema bartmani
TAAAAAAAAAAAAAAACTAAAAAAAACCCCCACATCACTTTAGCCTTGAATAAAGTCACAATCAACCATGCAAACCAATAAGCAAACAAAACACACAAATTATAGTTAAATAAACTTAATAAGTTAATAAATATAAAACTAAATAGCTAAGCACTTAAATAGAAGTCACTTATAATGTTCAGTCCTAAGTCAATTCACAGAAAGGTCAAAAGTTAATGTCTACATCACTCTTGTCCCCAACACACTAGTCTGCACCAACCTTAACCTGAACAACACTTCGACTGGGATCTTTTTACTGATAACCACAGTTGTATATTGTGTAGAGGTCTCACTTAAGTCTCTTGAAATCACTTCGGTGGCCGCGTGGTCTAACGTGCAATTCTCGTGTTAGACTAGACTGCCGGAGACAGGGAGATTGTGGTTTGATCTCGGTCGGGTGGTTTTCCACTATCCCTCCAAGCAATGCACGTGCACTTCCTATCAATTGAACCTTAATAATTCCCAAACCATTAATGTAATTGATACATAAGCGTATAGCCGGAACAGCTAGCTAGTAGGAAGCAGTGCTTAAAAAGTCTGGAAGATTCAGCTTTTAGAGTACCGGGCTCGAAGAAATCGAACCCAGGCCCTTACAAACATGCTACTTTTCACTTATTCACTCAAATAAGCTCCCCATTCCCTTCCTACATTGCGTGCCTTAAAGCGGGCCTAGCCGCCTACCTGTGAACAAAAACTGAGAGAGGACCAATAGTGAGAATAATTGACAAATATGCTAGACTCCTTATCAGCCCCAACAAGCAAACATACATAAATGATCACCGATCTATTTAAAGATAAAGGAATAAGAAGGGATTTTAAAGAAATGCATTATCATTCATTTGAAGAGAGGATGGGAAAATCACAGGAGTAAATAGCATGAGGAAAACCACCCAAAGTTCATATGGCAAAGATTTTGTAAAGAAGAAGAAGAAAAAGCCAGGAAAATAAAATTGATTTATTTTCACCAAAATAATACAAAATATTTTAAATGCTGGGTATTATTTAAATAAAAAAACCACTCATATGTAACATATTAGTGTGTTAATTTTTGACAAAAAAAATCCTCAATTATTTTTCTACTTATTTCTACATTAATCAATATGCATGACTTAAAATTAATACATTATTACAAAGTCTTTGGTTTTTAAAGTACTTAATCAATGAATATTTTATAAACTAGAAATAGTACATTAAATGGAACAAAATTTGCAATTTTTTAGAATATGTAGGCCTACACTAAAAAGTTTAGTCAATATTTGTTTATTTTCTCACACACACAGTGCAAGTATTGTGTATATAGTATGAGAAAATAAGAATAAATATTAACTGTTACACATAAATATATTTACAAATATGTATGAATATTGTATTTGGCACACTATTTATTTCTTTAATTACTAAGTTATTTGGCTAGTTTTCATAGTTGGTATTTGTTTATGGCTTAGACAGCTGCCTTATAAATATAAACACCGAAACTAAAGTTACTTAACTAAAGCAACAAAATAATATAAGATAATTTTCTCAACTGTTCTTAAGTTTTTGATTAATCTCACTACTTTGTGGTTCAGTCCAAAGTAGTGCTGCAGTGAGGCAATGCTTAATAATATATGTAGATATTGTCTGAAACAATTTAAATAGTACTCGAGAACTTTTGTATTACTTATTTTAATCATACTAATATAAGTTAAGATAATTTTATACTGTATAAGTAAATATTCAAGATATTAGAACATGTGTGCACTGTAGCTTGCACCTATTTTTCAATGGTTTTAATTATAAACATGGCCTAGTGATACTTTAATAAATAATATTTTTCTATTTTTTTTTTGTGCCTATGGTAAAACGTTGATTATAAAAATTTTGAATGAACTGTCAGGCTCATTATATAGGCCTAATTTGGAGTAAATGTGCTTAAATTTGCAATAAAGAAAAATGAGAAACCATTTAGGAAAAAACCTCATTTCACTCGGCCAGGACTCTAACCTCGACCGTCATATCAAAAAATAATAATTATTGTTTTTCCTGTCTACTTTCATGCAAATATGGGCACATTTATTCTAAATTATATCTTATCTGTCCCTATTCCATTAGTGTAAATAAGTGTTTGGCCTATACAGGTAGTAAGACATGGAGTAAAAAATATAAATGTCTCAAATAGTGTGTATGAACTGACTGTGTAAATGATGAGAGCTGCAGGAGAAACAGGTTTACAATGGTTATACAAAGTGCTGAGAGTGATTTGGGATGACAAGAAACTGGAAGAGCAGAAGAAGGGAGTTTAATACTTATTTTTAAGAAAAGAGACAGAAAGAGGTGTAAACATTATAGGGGGGTAATGCTGATGTGTCATTGTACAAAAATTTAAAAGATACTAGAAAAGAGAATAGGAAATACAATGAAAGGAAGGTGGAAAGGGGAACAGCACAGATTTAGGGAACAGGGGGCTACAACAGTCTTAATCTTTGCCATACAACAGCTGATGGCAAGAAGGTATGAATTTGGGAAAGGCCTGGTATTGGTATTTATGGATGTGGAGAAGGCATATGATAAGAGTGGATAGAAATATTTTTATTTATTTGAGATATTTAACGTGCTCTTTCTGAACTAACTGATTATATCAACACATGAAAATTTTTAAGAGCGAACTCAAAGCCAACCAATTTTACTGGAAAAGATATTTTCACATACCTTTCAGGGTTCTTATAAATGCCACTGTCGTTATCAGACCAATGGCTTTAACTCCCCTCTGAAGGAAGTTATGCTACAGATTTTTATCACTCAAGAAAAATCTGTTGATTAAGATTAGGTGTGAGCCCATGCACAGTGGGTCCTGAAGCGAGCACTTTACCCCAAGACAACCGATGTCAACTTTATTTCGAAAAGCATGCATGAAGATAGCTTTAGTTGTGTTAAGACGGAGAGTACGAGGATAATGTGGTTTCAAATAAAAATGGAGTGAAGCAGGGGAGTGTCCTGTCACCATTACTATTTGTAATGGTAGTGAAAATAGCTATAGATAAGTGGCAGGAAAACTCGGGGAGGAAAGAATGAAAAGGAAGTACTGGAAAAGTTAGAGAAATGGAATGAGGAAGTGAAAGTGTGTTGAATGAAATTTAGCATGGCCAAGTGCGAAGTGATGGTAATGACAAGGAATAGTATAAGGCCTAATAAAGCTATACAATTGGATGGAGTAGAGCTGAGAAAGATACAGTGTATAAAATACCTTGAAATCATGATTGAGGAGACAGGTGGAAGTAGAGAGGATTTAATGAGAAGAGGACAGCAGGTAAGTTGTTCTATAGGTGTGTAAAAAACCTGCTATGGAGAAGAGAAGTGTCCTTGAAGTGTAAGAAAACGTTGTAAAGTGTATTTTGTACCAATTGTCATTTATGCAGCAGACATGGACATTGACTGTAAGAAGACTAGGAAAGTGGAGGCCATGGGAATGAAGTTATCCAGGAAAGAGGGGAGGTACAGGGAGTAAATGAGAGGATTCCATAGAGAATGATGGAAATAAAGTATGTAGGGAAAGACTATGAGGGAGGTCAAGAAAAAGATGGGAGGAGCCTATAGCAGGTAGTGTGCAAGTGAGAGGAGAATAATGGAAGCGATTTAGGAGGAAGAGTGGTGGAAGGATAGAATTTATTATTATTATTATTATTATTATTTAGCACCGCGTCTTACTACCCGTTCGGGTTATACGCTTAAGTACTAATTACGCTAAAGGATTAGGAATTGGGAAGGTTGAATAGAGGAAGTGAACCCGCATTTGCGTGGAGGGAGAGTGGAAAACCATTTAGAAAAACCACCCCCAGTTCACCCGACTGAGATTCGAACCTCGATCTCCCCGTCCTCGGCAGTCGGGCTCAACACGACTAGCGCGTTAGCCAACTACGCCACCGAAGCGGGTTGGAAGGATAGAAGATTGAGGCATTTTACTAAACTGATTCTGCCACAGGCTGGAAACAGTTGATCATGTTCTTTATGGTTTGTGTCTTTGGATGTTTGAATATTTTATAAAATATGTAAAAAATAAAGTAATGTACAACAAAATTGCAAATGATAAATGTAAGTAATGATCACACTTAAATTAACAAATTTCTGATTTATGTTTTAATAAAGGACCTTAAATGATGTCCTGCCAGCAACTGCAATATTTTCAACAATACATTAGGTCCGTGCTTTTAAGCATTTAGCTAATATGGCAGTTTTCAAGTTTTCAATTATATATATGTTCTACTCTTTCTGCGTTTTTCGGGCATGACGTGTTCAGTAGCTGAGTCAAAGAATGACAAAGCGCCATTTTACTAGTAATTTTGTCTGTTTATAGTGGAAAATATATGACTTGAATAAAAAATAGACCCAGACTGTAGGCTGGAAACAGTAATGGATGTAAAAAAAATTTATTTCTGTTTACAACATTTAAGCCTAGCTCTATTACACACATAAAATAATAGTTTAAGCTTATTTGAATTTGATATGCATCGACAAGCTAAAATAAATGGTACGGAACTCAGCACAGACTTTCTCACTCCGTTGTTTAAAAATGGAGCTATTTACTCAAAACTCATAATATATGTTAAACAATATAATAACGCTAGCAAACCTGAGAAAAAAATTGCGTTATACTTACGTTAAACATTTTTTGACTCACAGATTTAAAGTTTATGATTTTCTTTTTAAAGAATTAAAGTACTCACTAGCATATTTGGAAGAAAAAAAAAAATTAAGATCGATATTGGGTCCACAAGGCTCAATACTTTGTATTAAAATGTTGACTTTAGTTAAAATTGTCAACATTTTATTAGGGGTTGCACATCTTATGGTTATCGCATTGCTATTAAATTCCTCATTTATAAATTTAGACCAATAAAAAACGGTAAATAATGACTAGCGAGTCTAAAGTGATAGAGCTATATCATTGCTGTACAAACATTTCCCCTAAGAAGTTAAATAAAAAAGAACAAACTTTTTGAGAAACTTGCTTATCTACTTACTCTATGTAATTAGAGAATTAGTGTGTTAAAACATAGTTGTTTCTTTGTACAAATAAAGCTCAAAAATTGATATTAATATATTTGCCAATATCTCCGAAACTATTGGTTTTATAAAGAGATATTTTAAAGAAAAGTTTTTTGTTTTTAATAGTACTACAATTTTGCATTGCTAAGTTATTTAGTCTCTTAAATAGTTGAGGAGCTAAGGAAATTTCCACTTCTGTTAAGTACCCTAAAAGTAATTTTCATAAAAAAATGAAAATAGCCATTTTGTTTATAATCTTAATCAACCCATAGATACAAATCTTACTCAAATTCGTTAGAGCCAATTTTGGGAAAGTTGATATTTTTTCTTTTCCCCCTGTATTAAAATACTTTTAATTTTAGGGTTAAACAGACACAGACGGCATTGTAAAACCCACTTTTTAAGTTTTGGGGCGCCTAGAAACTTCAATATCCATCAACATTTCGGGTTAGATATTTTTTAAGGTCACAATACTTGACCCTTAGCATTTGAAAAGTTTATATATTTATATTTTTGCGTTTAGCTTGAAAATGATTGGTTTCATAAAAATATGTGTGAAGTAAAATATTTAAATTATAAATAGACATATATATTTGCAATGATAAGTAATTTAACATCTCAAATAGTTTCGGAGATGTGATAAAAAATGAGAATTTACGCATCAGACCGGAACCCTTAAAGTCATTTTGCCAAAAAAATGAGGGTAGCCATTTTGTTTATAATAATGAACAATGCTTAGAAAAGAAATTTAATCAAAATCGTTAGAGCTGATTTTGAGAAAATCAATTTTTTTTCTTTTTGACCTTCACTAAACTACCATATTCAATTCCAAAAACCCCTCGAGACATCCCTAGATACCAAGTGTTAGTCTGATCGGTAAAATAGTCTACCTGTAAGATACCGAAAAAAAAGAAAAAAAGGCTATATTCTGCTTTTCAAAGAGGCTCTGAATCCTAACCTGCCATATGAGCAGGGCCCTACTGTATTCAAAAACACATTTACTTTTAATATATTACATTTTTGAGAGAATGGTTTGGATATTATCATTGATAGCTATAGTATTAGAAGAATAAAATTAAGTATTTCAGACTAAATTTCAATTTGGTTATAACCTTACAAATGCATATTTACAATGTTCAAACATATTTCATGAGTCTAAAAAAATTATCACCCTTTTCTCAAGCTACATTTTCTTGCACAAATTTTCAAGAAATTTCAACAAATATAAAATATATTAAAAAACACAGGTACTATTTAAAAATAAATACTTTGTCAAACTTGAATAACCTTTTATTTATTTTATATTATTTCATCAGTATCAAAGATTTATATCAAAAGTGTCAGCTACAGAACACATGACGAAGTGTGAATATGTGAAAATGTTGTTTTAATAATTTTTATAAATGTCAGATACTGTCCTTAACCATACATCAACTATAATTCATTTTGGATTAAATAGTCAAGCTAATATATTTGTTAATTACGGCTGTAGTCGTATCTCTAAATATCATAGTCTTTAAATTTTAACGTCTAACAAATATAATAGCTTGGCTATTTGATACATCATCATATGCACATGCATACAGTTGTCATTGTACTATTGGCAGCATAAAGCCCTCCCAAGTTTAGGTTGGTTGCATTTTCTGATAGCTCGTTATCGTAATTGATCACTCATATGTAGCTCACGATTCCCGTACGTCTATCACATACTCTACCTTAAAATATGAGTGAAGAATGACACAAGGCAAGGGAGTCCTGGATAGCTCAGCGGTTAAAGCATTGGTGTACTAAGCTGAAGATCCTAGGTTTGATTCTCGTGTCCAGTGTCATTTTTCAATTTAAAGAAAATATAACTCATTTATCAAACTTTTACATTACACATTATTCTAAGAAACAAACAAAATATGATCTAGTTACAAGATATTATGAAATGTACATTGGTAACAAGAAATTCTGGGTTTATGTAAGAAACTATATTTATTAGAGTTTGTGAATCATTGCTTTCAGTGGTAGAGTTATACATAATTTTTTAAACTTAAAACAATATATGTGATACAAAAAGATAATGAGCATAAAAAACACCTAATGGAATGTTTTATATTATTCTAAAAGCCAAAATCCATACAACCTGTTCTTGTAATTTGTTTTGTTTATGGACTACATGAAGTGTTGGGTTGTGTACTTCATGATAAATATTAAATACTGTGAATACTGTGAAAACTGTAAAATAATATAATGAAAGTGAAAGGAAGGAAGCAAACCTGAAAATAGTGATTGAAAAAGGAAAAGCTACCAATTTTTTTGTCTGCGAGCTTTTGTGTTTTTCTGTCTTTCTTAACAGTAAAAAGTGTATATTTCCAGAACATTTAAATTCTCCTACTTTAAAAAGAGTGTCTCTGTTGTCTAGTTGTCAGAGTCCCAAGCTACAATTCCAGAGGTCACAAGTTTGATCCCCAGAGCTTCCGACATTTATCTGTGAAGCAGTGGGTCTGCCTCGAAGGGACAAATGAGCTACTTTAATAAAGAAGCAGCAGCTCCGGTTTAGAAAACAGATTAATGGCAGAGGGTTTGTGGTGCCGACCACAACCTCTATTTTCAGATGTTGGCACTATGATTACTAACAGTGGCAGCTGTTTGCTTGTGGGCTCACACAAGGGAGTTTTTAGAGTAACTGTAAAATGATCATAAAATGGAAGTGTAAGGAATGTGCAAAGAAATAAAGAGAGAAGTTTATTTTTTCTCCAGGACTTTCAGGTTGGCTTTCTTCCTAATTTTGTGTTTCCACATTGTTTTCATTCATTTCTAAGTCAGTAGTCATTAAACATTTTTATGAATGTTATTGTTATTTACAAAGTTATTTTTTTGGTAAATAATTCATCTCTACAACAAACCATTAAAATTTAAACATAAAAGAAATAAGTTTACTGAATTAGAAAGCACATATGAAGGAAAATTAACTTTAAAAATATTGCCATTATAAATAGTAAAGTGTGGTATGTTTTTAGTATGAACATATTTCATTGAAAAAAAGTTATAAAATGTAATAAAAGAAAACACATTTATACATTATACATTGGTGAATTATGTTAGTGTTATAAAACAGTTTTGGTGGCAGTCTTCTTTCCTTATTTTAGTGGGATTTAACAATTCAACAATCCTCTTTAGTGGCCGCATGGTCTAAAGCGCTACTCTCACAGTAGACTAGACTGCCGATGACGGCAAGATCGAGATTCAAATCTCTATCGGGTGTACTGAGGATGGTTTTTCTACTCTATTTCCATACAAATATGAGTAAACTACCTGTAAATATAACCTTCCTCATCCCTAAAACTATTAGCACAATTAGTACATAAGGGTATAAACTAAACGGACAATAAGATATGGTGCTAAAAAAATCTCAACTTTGTTTGGCAAGGACCAATTATTATGATGGATAATTAGATAAAACTTAGTCAATACTTAGTTAAGAGAGACATATGTGCCTTTCAATTCACAGACATTAACAGCTTAATTAATCTGGCCACAAAAATATTTAATCAATGGTAAAACAACGGGCAAGATTGCAAGGGCGCCTGCAGCAGTTTTCCCAAGGGGGGCAAATCGGGGTTCCTCCCCCAAGAAAATTTATTAAGTTCAAGCCTAAAATATGCTTTTTAAGGCAGTCCTTGTCTCCTGAAAATAAGATACAGCATAAGAAAAATGATACTTATTTTTTCTTATCGGGCATACTTGGAATACTTATTGTAAGTCACAGGTTAAAAAAGGAGAGAAAGAGCCTTTGTTATTTTAATTCATATTTTAAAAAATATCATAGAATAAAATATAAAAGTTGGCTTGTTTAAAATAGATTAAAATTAGAGATTGGACACTCAAATCCTATGGTATTCCAGAAACTTGAGATTCATAAAAATCTCAAAAAAGTAGCTGGCATACATAAAGACCTTGACTTGATATTACAATTTTAGCAATAAATTGGTAAAAATAATTATACAAACTTGTGTAGTTTGGATGATAACAAAATCACTAAAAAAAAGGACAAAATTATTATTATTATTATTATTTTTTAGCACCGCGTCTTACTACCCATTCGGGTTATACGCTTAAGTACTAATTACGCTAATGGATTAGGAATTGGGAAGGTTGAATTTAAAGGAAGTCAACCCGCATTTACGTGGAGGGAGAGTGGAAAACAATTGAGGAAAAACCACTCCCAGTTCACCCGACCGAGATTCGAACCCCAATCTCCCCGTCCTCGGCAGTTGGGCTCAACATGACTAGCGCGTTAGCTAACTACACCACCAAGGCGGGTTAGGACAAAATTGTTTTAATATAATTTTCTCAAAAATATTAGTTTTTGTTGTCTATGACGTTATACACATGACCAACAAAATAGCATCTATAAGTTGTATCAAGCCTTTAACAACTTTTTTTAGATTGCATTTTAAATATTTTCACTTCAAAAACCATACATTTTTAAAGATTTAGTATAAAAATTTGAATTTGAGATTAGAAAGAAAATTTAAGCTTCAGATTTGAGAAATACAAGATTCAACCCATTTCTGATTAAAAGTCAAATTGAATAAGTGATATTTTAAAATGTCATCCTAAAAATAACCAGTTAAGATGCTTTGATCAATTCTTATTATTTAAGCCTAAATAAATCAACATCCAAAAATAATACCACACCTATTAATCATTGATACCAAAATATGCAAAAAAATAAGAGATTAATAAAATAAAAAAATTAGTTAAATTAGTTTTGTTTAAAATAGTGTTAAAAATGTTTGGTTTTCATAATTTAGCGTAAAACGCTTTTGTTCATTATTTGGCATTAAGCGTTTTTTCTTTATTACATTTTTTTAAAAATTTGAAAGCCTATTATCACCGGAATAAGCTTTATTTTAGCTCAGCACAACTTTTTTTTTTCAAGTATATTATTTTAGCTCGGCAGACAATTTCTGAAACAATTATGCACTTCAAATTTTTACATCTTTTATGATTAGTTCATACTAACCCATTCTCTGGTGTGGGCGTTGAACGTCTTTGATTGCCTGAATGTTCTCTAGCATGGGTGCAGATCAACATTTTATTAAAATAAGTTAATGTAATGCCATCTATCAATAAGCCACTGTACTTTTAGCCAGTCTGAATACTTCACATTGAAGCTAATAGATGGGGCTAACAGTTCAATGCCATACTATGATCATGAACTAACCAATAAATGAGAAAATAAGTTAGTAGTGAAAATATAAGTTGGATAAGAGTATACAAGTAGAAAAATGGCTGCCGGGCCTGCGTAGATCGTTGTGCTAAACACGCACCAGGGAATGGGTTAATAGTTATTTATGATTCCACATGTTTATATATAGTAAAACACATTAAAATTTAGGCCTCACAGCAGTAGATTAATAAATTGTACAACTATGAACAGACAAATTATTATATAAATACTAGAAACAAACGTTCTAATGCAATCCATGAATCTTGGCATTATTGAGTTCTACAACAAAAATGGCTCTATAAAATTTTGTTTTAAAAATAAATTGAGAATTTGTTTTTGTCTTTATTGATAATTGTTTAATTTGTAGACAAGATCTATTCATCAGAAAACATGTAGTCTTGAGTTTTGTGCTCTTGTTGCAAATTACTGGCTAATAAGTTATTTTTCTTTTAATTTTATGTCATATATTTTAATTGTCTTGATCACAGTTTAAAAAAACATAACAGTGTGTATAGCCAACAAATGTCTATAACAATACTAATTAGTGATTATAAAATAAATTAGAACCTACATTTTATACATAGCTCAGTGCATTAAAAAAAAAGTCCTGCAATATCTTATAAATTTCTATTTTATTTCTGGTACATAGACTTCCAGCACTGCCTCATAGACCCCATGTAGTCAATATTGATCAAATTGAGAACCCCTTATCTATATGCTAGTGTGCCGTCCTACACTAAATTACTTACTAAATTAACAAAATGAAATGTTTTTAGGTATAGGGACTTACTAACAGTAAATAATATATAAAAAAATAGCAGCTACAGGAAGCTATTTGATCCCAGAGGTACGTAACTATAACAAGTGTAAAGAATCTTGATATATTTTGCACCACAACCAACCAGTTTGACACAATTTGTATATAAAAGACAACCATTACCCTTTTGTCCACTTATTTTCATTATGAGAGCCATTATGGAGGTTGTCACTACTACTCCTTTATCTTCTTCCATTTAGTACACCAGTATGTAACTTAAAACTGAAAAATAGTTTTCCTTGAAGAGAGAAACAAATGTGTGTGTCCATAATCAAACATATTTAACTCTTTAGCGGTCGTTTCAGTGATAACGTTCCATTTTTAATATTACTTGACAGAGATTGTGTTTCAATAATAATATAAGCTAGAATAACTGGGCATAGTTGTCTGAAATAGTGCAACATTCAAGTAAAACATAATTAAAAGTAAACTAGACCCTTCACGTTCAAGAAAATACCATAAGTGGCATTTCATAAGGACATCTTTTATTTCAATAATATTTTATTACTTCAAAGACTCAAGACGAAATATTTCAGCATCACTTTATAATACTATAATAATGTTTCGTGTCGCATTTTAAAATCAGTCTTGAATTAATATGTGAACATATATTCGATTCATCGAAGCCATTCTTAAAGGAAAAATCTATTTTCTTTGAGGAAAAAGTGTATAAATCAAAATGGGAGAAGATAAAATAAAAAGTGGAGTGATCCGAATAAAGTGATAAACTCAATATGGTCATAGTATGTTATATTTGAACCTATCACTTTTTTTCAACAGATTCTTCTAATATCTTATCATTTAAAGTGTTAATCTTTATTCAACAAATGATCAAATACATAAATTATTCCCAATAAAAACATTAAACTTTCTGATTAGCCTCCAAGGAAAATATAAATCAAGTAAAACCATTCATCAGCATACGATTACCCAAGCTTGATACATTTAAATATAACTTATATATAAACACACTAGAAATCCATTTATCCGGTACAACCTTTCAACTATAAAAAAGCGGCGAAGTAAAAGTGAGAACTACTTTAATTACTTAACTCTCCAAAAGCTTTGAAATCGGTTGATCAAATCTCAAACTTTTTGTAACAAAAAAATCACATATTCCTCATAGTGTTAAATACCTTAAAAGCATGCGTTATTTCCATTGCGTATGCCCAATTTATTCCATCCCTAGCAGTGAAAAGTCTCAAATTTACTGGTCAACAAGAATTTTGACAATCCAGATCCAACCTGGTTCCATAAAATTCAGATAAAACAATTTTCTATTGTAAATTCTTTTATTCATATATCTTATGTAAGTAAGAAAAAATATTAGTAATTATAAAGAATAACAATGCAATTTAATTAAATGCACAATGTTTATAACACACCCTATGGTTACAATTTGATACAATCTTAAGCTTTTGTTAAATGTATAAAAAACAAAGATTTTGAGGTCTAAAAATATTTTAGACATTTTAAAAATGCAAAATGAATCAAACATAAAAAATTCTAGTAAAGTTTCATCATAATATTATTTTTGCTGCCAAATAATTACCGTTAATAAGTAAAAATAAAGAGGTTGTTTCCAAAGTAAGTTTGGCCTGTTTTAGTTACAAGAGAATTCATCTTCAATAGGTAGACAAAAGAGGGAGGCGAATTCCTAAAATAATGTTTAATTTAAAATAATATAAAATGAACCTATTTTACCATGAATCTCATTATCTCTCACAACACATTTAAATGCATACTAACGTAGGAACCTAAGATGTAGGTCTCATGTAAATTGTTGAGACAAACGTTTATGTTCATACAGCCAATAACTCTTAATCAATCAGTTTTAATCAGCACAGGACTACAAGGAATAATAGTGTTAGTTAAAAGTCCACCAGAATGGATGGATGTTGGTTAAGAGAATTTATATGTAGTAAGTAAAGTGCACTAAACAAAATATGTAGAATATATAACTAAATAAATATGATATAATTGTAGAAAAATCAAGCAGAAATAAAAGTAGAAACACTAACACATAATATTTAATAACACACTGTAAACACATCAAAATATTAAAGTGTGTAAATATGTGTTAGTATTTATTTTATTTGTGATTCATCATTTTCGTAATTCTATTCTATTTAAGGACATATTATATGGTTAAGAGAATTTATCAGTTTGAATATGTATTATGCAATCAAAACAAAACTATGTATGTAAAATAAAATGAAACAACCTTAAATAATGAAATAAATGTCCATTACAATAAATGTAGTATTAGCTAATTAATTAAGGCTGTGCAGGATCCCAAACTTTATGAAATTGGTTGTTTCCCAAACTCCGGCGGGAAAAATTCTAAAAAAAAGTTACAATTAAGGACATTCTATTAATGTCATGTTTGTATTTAATCTCCTTAAAAAGTATTAATTTAATAAATTTAAATTTACTTTATATTCCGTTAAGATGATGGATACCTGAAACTTGGGTGGTTTTTGTTTTATAGCTACCTTACAACACAATTGAGTGCCATTAAATAACATAACTATACTATATATAAATGGAGGAAATATCCTTTAATAGATTTAAGGCAGGAAAACATTTTTAGCAGAAAATAATGATAAAAGTGGCTTAAGTATCAAATTATACCCGAATTACACCTTCACTTAACTCATTTTCATAGAGACAAGTCAATTAGGTAAGTAGTATCATTTGGAATGGCATCCATTGGTTTTTGTATCAGATAAAATAGTTGGATAAACTAATCATTTTGGAGCCCAACAGTGCTTTTTGTGAGAGGTTTAGTAACTAAAACGTAAAGTAAGAGGTAACCAGACACTGGGTCAGTTGAGAAATGTTTTTGGTATTCTTATTGACAAGACTGTGACTCGCGTTTATTTATTCAAATTACTTTGAATATTTTGATGTTTTATTGTCTAACGTATTTATTTAAATTTATGCCACGAGTTTTTTTTTATTTAAGAACTATTTAAGTCAATATTAAAATTAAGGCTCTGCAAGTACTCGGATTTTGAGCTTCGAGTCGAGCTCGTCCTTTAAGCTCGAGATAGAGATTTTTGTAGGCTCATCATTTTCGAGCTTTAACTTTATGTACTTAATAATAAATTTTTAAAATGCAATAGTAAGCATAGGCTATTTAATTGAGATAATAATAATTTAAAGAAAAAAAAATTCAAAATGGAGTAATCCAGTGTTTGTGTTATTTGTACTCAATTCTTTGTGTTTGATAAAGGCAACAGTACCGATATATTATTTTATTTCTGTTAAAATGTGTGTGACTACTTCTACTATAGAAGACAGAAGAAAGGAAGACGATGTCACCTTTGTGCACTAGATTCTTCCCACATTTTTCCTCTTTCCTTAGGTGGGCTTTCTTCATCAAATCTACTCTTAGTAGTTTATTTTTCCCTTTTTCTTTAGTTCTATCAATTTCCTTTACTATAAAATTATTTAGCCATTGGACCACCTCATTTTTATACAATAATAATCATCATTTGTTAACACGTTAAGCTGCATTGTGTGGCAAAGTGAAAGTGAATGGGGAAAAAAAATCATTATGATAAAGGTTTATTACATAATTAATAGGCTTGATTTTGAATTTATTTTATAGCTTTTTTCTTTTTTCATAATATGACTGAATAACTTTTTTGAATTTTCATTCAGCTAATTAGTGGGCTGTTGTACAAGAACATAAGTTTGTCTTAACATTTTACTACTAATTCAAAGAAAATATTGTACTAAAAAAATAAAATAATAATTTAATAATATAAAATAACTCAATATGGAGAAAGCTAAAGCTTGTACAATCAACTGTAAATTAATAGCCAAGCTTGGAAGATCAAAATGATCTTTAGTACATATAAAGAAGCATCAAGTATCATATTCATAAAATTAAAAAATGACACCTGGACATGAGAATTTAAACCAGGACCCTTGACGCCAATGTCTTCAACTCAGCTATCCTCGATTAGTCCCATGCTCACAGTTCAAGGAAGAGTCTGGGAATTATGGATAACACTTGCACTTTCATTGATACCACAGCCACCGGCAACTAAGGAATGGCTTTATACTGAAAATAGTTTAAATTAAAATAATGTATGCTATATATATATATATATATATATATATATATA
>CABFWB010001788.1:2622-18174 GCA_902151455.1 Timema bartmani
GGGGGGGGGGGGGGGGGGATGCGCAACTTTACGGACGTGTTTTTTTCACAGTTGGTACTTACACATGGTACAAATTGTGGGATTATTTGAATTTGGTTAAGAAAATATTAAATATCTATCTATGTTTCCTGTTATATTATTTTTGACGGGGATATCTTTCTCATCAATAATCTAGGCATGTCATCGTCACTTTCCATTACAACTCGAAATTCTTCATTTTCAATTGAATTAATCTCACAACTATCATCTTCTTCGGAGCTTTGGAATTCTGAATCGGTACCTTCAACACCAGAACACTTATGTCTAATAATGTTATCAATTGGGGAAGGAGGGATTTCTTTAGCACCGGACATGTACTCCATATCTCTGTAATAGAACAAATATCGTTTCAAAACGTATATTATTTATTCTAATAAAGAACAGGCAGCTAATGATTTTGAAATAGAGATAAAGCGTATTATAAAGATAAATATATTTTATACTCCCACATAAGCTGTAATTATATATATATGAGAGAGAAAGAAAATTGAACAAAACTGATGATTACGTTGTTCATTTTTGCAAGTCGTGTAACATATAATAATATATTATTTCAAAGTCAGCATCTATTATATAAAGCTAAACTTTGAGAAGGACTTGAATCGGTTGGTGAATCAGGCCAAAAATATGTATTTAAAAAATTACTAGGAACTTGAGCAATAAACTCGAGATTACAAAAAAAGGTAGGTTTATTAATACTTTACCTAGACAAATAAAAAAATATATAATTTTTCATATTTTTTTAGGTGGATTTCCACATGTGTTCTCTTTCTATAGTTTTCCCATCCACTCTCCACGTAAATAGGGTACATTTACTAGAAACATTTGTTTCCTTCTCCTTGCACTCTAGAATAACTCAAACCTCAAAACCTAATCACTAAATAATTCAAAGTGCCATTGGAGAGTGATTATATATAAGTTTATAAGTTACATCTTATTTGGATAGGAATGCTTCAGTTATTTTGATCAAATTCATTCAAATAAAAATTGTTTTCTCTCTTTCTCTCCCTCTCCCTCTTATGATATGTTTTTATAAAAGTCATATGTAATAAAAGACATTCCTTTGTGGATGAAATAGTTATTTCATTACATTAGTTATTTGAAAAAATAATAAAAAATTGGTAGAAAAACTGTTACAATAGTAAATAGCGGTTTTTCATTTGAAGTAAATTCAAAGTGCTCACATACAAATGCAAACATCTATTGCTACTATAATATATTTGGGCCTAAAATTACTGTATAATTGAGTTCTAAATACATAAATAATGAACACAATACCTTTCTATATTGCTTAGGTACCCAACAGGATATCTCACTGATTGACACATCATTATAGACTACTTCTATAGAACTACAACTTGAAACTTTGACCTGATGATACCCTTATAAGTGGGATTAACAGAGACATTCTAAATATTCAAATACAATAGTTTCCAAAATTTAAGCCATATAAAAATGCTGGAAAAATTGCCAGCTTAAACGTAGATTCTTGTATTCACGCCATTTTTAAGGCGATACAAAATCTATTTCTTATCACTCATAATTTCAAGAGGCCACTCAATTAATAGTTTTACAGCTTTGGGAGAGAACGTAAGAAAATACAGGCTATAAATTTGATATAATGATTGTACTATAGGGCGACACGTTAGCTCAGTCACTAGCGAGATGGTCTAATGTGCAAAGGGTTTCAGGTTCGATTTCTGGCAGGGGCGTAATATTTATTATTTGAACAATTTTCGGCCTTCTTCTGGATGTTGTATACGTCCTAGAATTCAATAATTCTATTTAAACGTGGAAACTTGCCGTATTCCTGAAATGATTTAATATTTGAACAATATAATCAATTTAATTGTAACCACTTGACTTTTTGTGTTTGCTACTTTAGGTAAATTGCATATATATATGTTCATGCTTTCATAATCACCATTCATGCACAAATTATATTTACCTTTAGTCTAGGCCTAACGAATTTGAGGAAAACCGTCCAGATGATTTAAAATGTAGATAATCACAAAATTTTAATGTTAATTAAAATGTAATTAATCTATCAAATTTATCATGCAGATAATCCCATATGAACCAAGATCTAAGCTATGACTGACAGTATAAATTTTCTTACCTCTAATTAAAATATAAATGCATATAAAAACATAGATAATTTAATTGAAGATAATAATTGCAGTTTTCACTAAATTGAAGATCGTGAAACTATTTCTTCCATATGCAAATTAATGTATTTAGAGTAAAAAGTTTTGCCAATTTAAGTTCTATAAAATAATGCCTTTTTCTGTATTAATAATAATGACTAAGCTAGTTCAAATAGCTAAGAAATTAAAACACTGCCTAAATTACTATTTTTTTCATGAAAAAGATTATTTATACAATGGCTTTAAAAAGTGCTTTCAAATGTTAAGTATTCATTTCATCATTCTTGATATGCGATGTGTCGAAATCTTGGGCGATTGCTTACAGCCATTTATTGTTTATTAGATTGTATATTTTCTGTTACTGATTCCGGAAAACCCTTAACATTTAAAATAAACATAAAGCCTATCTGCCCATATAATATATTATGCTCATTCTTGGTTTCGAAGCTTGACGTTTTCCAGGTTGTGGTGGAAGGAACCGTTGTTTGTTATTTTAATAATTTTATATATATATATATATATATTGTTTCTTTGCGGTTCACAGTGATCACAAATAAAACACAAATCTAAAAATTACTACATGTTTCAACAATGAAAAAAAAACCCCGGCAGTGATATAAAGATCAATATCACTATAATATGAGGCTAACTATTTCAAGAGACAGCTTGTGAATGATCGTTCAAACATAAATCTCACATGGACTGCAGATTGCTTGGGTTTCTGTGATAATACAGCTGGAGTAACCGCTGTGTGTTGCGCGAACTGTGGAGGTGTGCTATCACTCGGTCTTGTCAACTAAGCTACACTTCCCTAAAAAGTTTTGATCTCGTGAGCCAACTTGGAATTTCAGTGCATATTTTTATGTCACACGGAAATGAAGTTATTTAATAAAACGTTACATATTTAAGTCTGAATATGTTTTGTAGTCTTAAGTATAGACATATATAAATCGTATGAATACTAATATTTAATATTTATAGATGAATTAGTATCAATGAACAATTGTTGAATTGTGTTGATTTTAAGGGAACGTTAAGCATATGTATATAGAATATGCTTCTAGCTACGGTAAAATCCCAGCTTTATCAAATAAGTATAGTATTAAAGATACTAAATTTCAATTTTCAAATTTTTATTTTAAAAAGTGATGGCCTAAAACTAGTTTCGGAAAACGTAAAGATTTAAGTATATTACCCTCATAGCTCGTTAATAAAAATACATTTATGGTGTGTAACATTTCATAGAAGAAAAGTCTTTTGAATGGCGAAAAAATAAATATGTACAAATGGTCTTAAGCCTCGTACACACCGGTGAGTGGAATGACGAACCGAACGTCGAACCGCGCAAAGTGCTGCAACATTCTAGCGAACCCAATGTCGGTATTTCGACGAACCATCAAAGAGAGGTGCGCGAACGTGTTATAACAGTGTGGACGGGTAAGCGAACATTTCGACGAACATAAATTTTTATTCAACCTGGAGATGATAATAAAACGTTCTCTTTGATTTACGGCTCATTGAGTATGGTTTCTAGAATTTAAAAAGGTAAATTAGAAACATAAATATCTTCAGGCAGGGGTGGTGGAACGGCAGGTTAGCTGGGTGGGTGGAGGTCTATTCTAAAAAAGTTACTATTTATTTTATAAAATCTAAAAAAAATAATTACAATTTAAAAAATATTTATTAAATCTGATTAGGTGATAGTCCCTAATATTAATAAAATAATAAATCTCTGCACAGATTTTTTTTCTTTGCTTCGTCAAGGCGAGATGGATGCAAATATCTGCGGCTGTTGCCGATTCTTGTTGATACGTATTATTCTCCATGGGTTTGGACGATACTAACGGAAAAACAGCGAACCGAACACCCCCACCACCTGTCAGTGTTCGCTGCGCAGTTCGGCGTATGGTTCGCTGTTCGGTTTGCCATCCCGCTCGCTGGTGTGTACGCGGCTTAAGACCACTTGTAAATGAGTTCGTCAAAAGTAACCTATTGCGTAGAATAACTTTTGCCTTATTATGAAGTTATTTGTTGAGTATTTCTTTGATATTTTCTTTGATTATTTAAATAGAGAGTACCTATGAAATTTAAATTTCCTTGCTTATTTTATTTTAATTATCTATTAAATAAAACTGTTAAGATACTCTGTGAATAGTATGTTTCCATTGTTTCAAATTATTTCACAATCTCATCCTACATCTGAGAAGATAAAGCTTGTTTTGTAGTAGGATATACTCAAGCACAGCTTTGTTGTATCAAGCTGTTTAAACTAATACATTTTAATTGGAAAAAATAATCAAGTCTTAAATAGGCCCAAAACTCTAGTTTTGAGGCCTTAGTTTAAAAAAAATCTGGGATCCACCTGGGGGTATTCCATATCCCCCGGCCCCCAGCCCCCAGGCCCCCCTCCCCCAATAATTTTTACAAGTCGGTGCCCCTGCCATCAGGCCACCTGCTGGCTTTAGTGTTGATAGTTTGGCGCATGCGCGAGCAATTCCAACAGCATCCGCCATTCAAATCGTCAATGTCAAGTGTCCACCCACAAATTTGGATACATACGAAATAGTTTTCTTATCTTGTATCTTATTTTCAGAAGCCAAGGATTGCCTCAAAAATCGTCTTTTGAGTTTGTCCCCCAACCCCCTGTAGAAAAATCCGGTGGTGCCCTTGCTTTTAATAAATATAGACAGTCAAAAGGACATATATGGGTTTGGTTTTAACCCTTCCTTAGCCCATCATTTCGAGGCCCAAAATGTCCAAAGTTTACAAAACAAACAATAATGGCATGTTTGTTGTTAGACGAGAAACAAAGTGTTTTAGCATGCTAGCACGCCTTTAACACGCATTGGTGGACACGCAGACTAAACGTCATACTCATTTAGTTTTATTTACAGGTAAGGCTTGGTTTATATTCATGCATAATTCATAACTAATAGCGAATAGTGTATAGTGTATAGTGCGCAAGAAGTTGAAATACATTATTTTAAATGATGGCGTCTATAATCGATTTATAGTGAATAGTGAAATAGTTCACAGTGCATAAAGTTGATTTAACTTTAACTTTTCTTATACGTTATGCACGAGTTGTGAAACGATATTCTCGCGAGAAAAATCTAGCCAATAGGATTTATGGAAAACATAATTCGATATTTTTCAAATATTATTTTATAAGTTAGAAGTTGGTCGCCATATTGGGCTTTAATTATCGTTAAATAGTTTTATATTGTGATTTTAACTTGAAAATGAGTGAAAATGAAAGTGACAATGAATATACGGTTGAATTTACAGAAGATGGTTTTGTGTCTGTTGCTTGGGGGAGGAACCCCACACCTCCTATTAATGTAGTTTTTGTACTTGCCTTGGTCACTTGGGAATTTTTATGGTTTAAAACACCAGGAGTTGGAAAATTCATTGTCTAAACCCACATAACCCCCCTCCAAAAAATACATTTCGTGCAACGCCCTTGTACTCTAGCCTCATTTCATTCAACCACTAAACCAGATTGTCCTCAAATGAAGATAAATAATTCAAACATACTATTAAATATAGAAGGATGGGTTCTATAAAATTCATTTACCCGTGATGATAAAAAGCCAGAAATGCAATTCTAGATGGTCTGCCATTAAATGCTAAATATATAAATTCAGATTAATACTATTTAGTAAACAGTACCAATATTTATCTCTCAGATTATAATACAGCTAGTAAAATTGGCGTGTTAAAGGGAACAAGGATATTATATTTGTAAGTATGTAAATTATTTTGAAGACCAATAATTGACATATCAATAGAGGTAGTATCCTTAAAATACCACGCGCGCAAGATCACCTCTCAAACAAATTACAATCGTTATGAATGTCTTATTCACTACGTTGCATTATAAACCTTAGTAATTTTCTTATGAATTGTGCACTATACCCTATGCGCTATTCACTATTAGTTATGAGCTATGCATGAATATAAACTAAGCCTAATAGGAAGGTCGAGGCTTTAAACCGTGCTGGGTGTATTGAGGTTTATTTTACCTAAATGATTTGAAACCATTTAGGCCTAC
The DNA here is from genome assembly GCA_902151455.1 of Timema bartmani. NCBI lineage: Eukaryota > Metazoa > Arthropoda > Insecta > Phasmatodea > Timematidae > Timema > Timema bartmani. The sequence goes on from CABFWB010001788.1 coordinate 8,863, forward strand.
TAAAGCAATATCATTTTGAGCTAAAACAGATTTCGACCAAACTTGATAAACTCTTCCAGGATATCTACGATTCACATTCCAAAGCCACTGGAATGTGAATCGTAGATATCCTGGAAGAGTTTACCAACATGAAATAAATTGCACTGATATGCCATTAATGGACAACAGGCTGGATCAAAAAAGTAGCATAAAAACCCAATTAAATTGGTGTGTAGCTAATAGCTTGATTTTACTGATTAGTGAATAAAAGTGGACTTCCCTACCTAACTTTTAATATTAATAAAATTTTTAACTAAGCTGTAAATGTTTCCCAACGATTACACACCTCATTTGCAGATATCATTTGCAGTATTATAACAATTAAATTTCTCAGTCGTGCACTTCTTTAGAAACAAGAAAATATAAATAGAAGTATTATTTTAATGCGTAGAGAATAGTTAGTACACCAGATCGGTCATCTAAATCGCGCATAGCATGTATTAGCTGAAACCTAGTTTCCTCCGTTTCATCACTGTGCACCAGCAAAGAACAACATCTCAAACGGCAACTGACGATTAAGTTTCTACTAATGTTTTAGCATTAATAACAGCAAATCTGCATGCAAGCAGCAGACAGATAGTAAAAGGATGTGCTGTTATTCAAAGATCCATACTAAAAATGTTGCAGCGTTACAAGATCCAGCCTTATCACAGCTCTTTTCACCAAGCTTTGTACGGAAATGATTTCATTAACTTTAGCAATCTTATCCGTCAGGAAATTGACCAACATGCTTCATTTCTATCCAACATATTGCTTCCCGGTCAAGCTAATTTTAGAATATTGTAATTGTAAACAAATACAACATGAATTAAGCTCGATTCCCACTATACGTCACGTCAACGCAACGCAACGTCACATGAATATATTATTCAATACATTTTAATGGGCAGCATCCATACTAACGTATAACCTGAACGGGTAGTAAGACGCGGTGCTACAAAAAAAATCATACTGTGTCGCAAAGCCACGGACCAGCAGACAATCTAGAGTAGAATATTTGCCATGTGAAGTACATTCACCAACCGAGTTTATTTGGATGACAGCTCAAAAAGTTACTGAAGTAGCCCATAATGTATCCCTACGCCAACATCTGAGGTCTGTCACTTTAGATAACTGTAATGAAAACAGATGGTAATGTATGAATGTTATATTTAATCACAGTAATTTAAGCCAATATTATTTATGTTTATTTGAGGTCGGGCACAAAGCTTATTTATCGTTTATTCCACTTAAAAAAAATTATTATTTAAAGCACTTTCACAAAAGCTCTAACAAATATAGCTTCAAATTGGCGACCGACGAACTTAAGCTATGTGAGTGATCATGACGCAAACAAGTTATTTACAATAGTGCACCCACATAGTTCATAAAAATATTGTATTCAGTTAAATATTTAAAAATACGATAAAATAACCATAAAACAATATAGGCCTATATATATATATATATATATATATATGTGACAAGTATTTACTCTTTTTAAAGTAAATACGATGCCTTTATTAAAAAGTATTAACGTGGGGTGTGCACTATATTATTACACATTATCGACAACATTCGAAAACGAGGATAAGTACTTTTAATTACGTTTAAAATATTGTTTCAGATAGGATAAAAAGAAATTATTAAGAATAATGAAATAATCTAAGAAAACTTAAGTTTACGTTATTTTAAATGCAAAATATAACACGTAATTAAAAAAACTTGTCATTTATAACAAAACGGTGATTTTTTACAAGTGTTGGCAGCCCAAAACTTAAACATACGGTTTTTCAACTGTAATTCGGGTAAAAAGCTATGGGGAACAGACTTTACAATACGTTGACGTTCATTCTAGAAATGTGGAAGTTGAGTCGCGTCAGTGTACAGCTACCATTCGTTCGCTCTGTGGTTTTGAAAAACCTTTAGATTGAACAAGTACGTCAATATGAAGAATTATACGATATGGCCGACAAGAAATACAGTGAAAATATCTACAAGGAAACAATAAGGAGAAAAATCGGTAAGGAAATAAAATAAAAAAGGAGGTACCTGGAATGACGTTGTGACACAGGTTCTTGGATTCATCTAAATATCGGTTATAAAACACATGTTTTTTTTCCATTTAAAGAAATAGCGGGGACCTTAGCCTGGCCCATTGTGTCCACCATTATCATAATGTATGCCATCATGAGGAGTCCCCATCGATACAAAACTATATTTACGCGAAAGAAATCTATTACTAATAAGCCCAAATCTAGGGTCACTTTTTTGGGGGGGAGGGTTCGGGTCACACAGCCCCCAACCACCGGAAGTGAAGAAAATATATAAATATTAAATGCCTCTCTGGAAACTATTTAGAGATATTTTTATAGTGTTGGTAGCTGTTATCCAAGGTTTTAATAGTATAAGTGCCTTAAATAACATATTTTGACTGTATTAATATTAAAAAATCACTCAAATGTATTAAATGTAAGGTACACTAATCCTTGATTCATGAATAATACTAAATAAAATGTATTATAATGTTTAAAAAGCTGTTTTGTTTCAACAACTAGAACTATTTTGATTAATTTTACCAATCAAAGATTAGCTACAAGCAATTTTCAAATGTAAAAATTATGAATAAGTAATAAATTTCATATGAATTAAAGTAGGTATATATATTTCTGTTGTCAACATCACTTTTTCCCAACTAATACAAAACCTACAGCGATGAATACGGTATCAGGGGAAAGGATTTTTTTTACCGACTTCTGACATAGCATACTCAGTTTACGTTAAAACACATTGTTTGTTTAAAATTTAAATTAAAACAAAAATCTAACAATATTTTTGTGTATTATTCCTATTGTCAACATCCCTTTTCCTCAACAAAGCCTACAGCGATGAATAAGGTATAATTTTTTACCGACTTCTGACATAGCATACTCAGTTTACGTTAAAACACATTGTTTGTTTAAAATTTAAATTAAAACAAAAATCTAACAATATTTTTGTATCGATTACTGAAAATAAACTCTCTTTTCTATTTTGTGTATACCCTTCGCTGAGTATTTAATGACTAACCAACTTTGGTGTATTTGACAGTTCGAATCCCGATTAGGTAAAGGTTACTTAGTCTTAGGCTGGTTTAGAAATCGATTGTTATATGAAAGAGCTTTGAATTGAGACTCCTAACCTCTTTAATGGCGAACCTGGTTGCCAGTATTTTCGGGTATATTAAGTCGTAACACTTAATGTATCTCACCCCGTATATCTAAATTGTTTTCATGATAATTAGGTCTTTATGACGTTTAAAAGTCATTAATTCCATTAATACTTTAAAATTATAATATTCGACACAGTAAAAACGACATTTTTACCAACAAAAAAATTTGATATTTTTTATTAGGTTTATTTTTTTTTAGCTCTGCGTCTTACTTACTACCTGTACATGTTATGCGCGTATTAGTTAATTACGCTAGTAAGCTAGGCATGAGGAAGGTTGAATTTAGAGGAAGGGTACCCAAATTTGCGTGTATTAAAAGTGAAAAACCATTTTGAGAAAACCTCCCTCAGCACACCCGACTTGGAATCGATCCCCGAGTTTCCTGTAATCGGCGGTTTATGAAATTGCGTGAGTGACGCCTTAGACTATGCGGCCACCGTACCGAGTGTTAGAGGAATTGTTTACCTATTTTGCTAATTGTTTGAATGAAATATTTACAAATGTTAAAGAAGCAGTACAGAAAAAGAATGTATACAATTAATCTTGGAAAATTTGAAGTTACTTGAAGAAAAAAAAAATTATTCTATACTTTCGTAATCTGATTTGCCGTACGGGTGACCTGGTGGTCTAGGGGTAAGGTGTCAGACTTCTGTGCTGAGGGTCCGGGGTTCAATCCTCGGTCCCGTCACAGATTTATCTGAATGCCAAACCCTTCCTTCACCTCTGAAAAGACGTGTATTAATCACAACTTGTGAATGTGAGGAATGCCAGGCCTCCACCGTGGTTCGGATTCCACGTTAAACTGTAGGTCCTCCATTTCGTCTCACAATCACCCTACCATTACACATTAGCGTAAGTGCGTATAACCCGAACGGGTATTAAGACGCGGTGCTAATAATAATAATAATAATAATAATAATGATTTGCCGTACAACCGTTTAACTGGGTGCTTAATCCATTTTCTGCTGCCACGGCGCGTACCAAACACAAAACAGTATGCTGCAAACAAAATTAGGCTTGTTAAGTAAATACTAGGAACTTAAAATGTTTTTGAAACACTGGTCTCTCAATGAACTGGACTTCCGGTGACGGGGAGATTGGAGCTCAAATCCCAGTTGGGGGTACTGAGGGTGTCTCCTAAATGGGTTTCCACTATCCTTCCATGCAAATACTCTTGCACTTATTCTAAATTCAACCTTCCTCGTCTCTAACACAATATCGTAATCAGTACATATGCGTATAAACCTAACGGAGAGTAGGACGCGATGCTAAAGTATATTTTCTCGAACTAGTAGGCCTATTATTAATTAAACTGGATCATGTAACACAAATAAAGTCGGTGAAATATTCAAATTTATAACAACCTCTCTAACTTAGCCTTTAAGAAGAGAAAAATAATTGGTGTGATAAAAATAATACTCAGTTTCATTACGTATTCTAAAAATCATATCCAATTCTATTATACGAGCATGTACATACAGTACATAGTACTGTATGAATCTCATAGTTAAGGTGGAAAATTTCGTAAAATAGTCTAAAAAAGTATTAATTTTAATAATTTATTTATTTTGAGTTATTATTATTATTATTATGTGTTCTGTCTTACGACAGGTCCATTCCTTTTGTTAGTAAATTTAGACCGCCAATGCGCTCTGTACTCTGCCTGCTCCTTCAGTTCCTAGAATTTTCTTCTTTCCTTCAAGTCTTCCAATATTTGAATCTTCATCCTTCTTAAGCTCCTTTTCCCCTCAATTTTTCCTTCTATGACATCATGCAGAAGACAATTCCTCCTAAGGATATGTCCGATCCAGTTGGCTTTGTACCGAGTATCACATCCAAAATGGTTCTCTTCTCACCCATTCTTCTTACGACGTCTTCATTTGTCACCCTATCTGAGTTACAGACTTATAATGTGTAATAAATAAAGGTGTGATATTAGACCCCATAGCAGTTAGCTAAAGGGGAGAAAAACATGTTTGAAATTCTTTATGAAAACATAACTTATTATGTTTAATTTTATAAGATTAGCCTCATTGTATGTTGGCTTAAATGACCCAGAAGAGTTAAAAATAACTTGTAAATATTACCAAAAAATAAGTCCCTAATTGATAGCACACAATATTCCCAGGATAGCACCAGGCCATTACTTCTATGTTATAACATAGCAAATTATTCAAACCTACATAAATTATCAAACCATAATAAGTAAATGCCATATAAATGTCAATAAGCAATGGGCATATTTAAAGTTAACCTACTTACAGTTTAGTCCTGGAAGATTACCTTTACCAACAACACTATATTGAGCTTTAGATAGGATTCCCTCAGCACGTCACGCGTCTCACGTCTGCGACCAGAGACGTGGGGTGGTGAGTCGCAGACGTAGGATACAGTGTTTCCCTAGATGCGTCTCTTGGTCGCCAGTCGTGGGTAATTTTATGTGCAGTACAGATCGTTCCTCAGTTATCAGAGTTTATCAATTGTGGTTTATTTAATGTTCCGTGTTATTTTGGAATAGTGTTGAAAATACTAGCTTGATCAACCAACTAGTCCTGAGATCTCTTTCCGTGTGTTGTCCTTCACATATAGGTTCCGATACACTGGCATAGATACGGCATAAATTGATGGGTGCTTTCCCACCCCTACGATTAAATTGTCATCCTCTTCTATGGATCTTGGACCATTTTCAAAACCAGCCCAATCAAATATAAAACTGTGACACGGACTTAGGACCCCCACCCCCCCTTAATATTTAAATGTCCCTGAATTGTAAGCACCACCTTAATAATGTTTTCCTAATATACTTGTCTCCTGTGTTTTATTTGATGAAATAATTAATAGATGTAGTGTAATGTTAACTAAGGACATGGAAGAGAAGGCTTATGCCTTAATGTCACCATGTAAATAAAGAAGAATCCACTATTCAGAGGCTTCCATTAAGAGAGATTTCACTATATTAAATTAAATCAAATTATTGTTAAACTTGATTTCTCTCATAGGTATATTAAATTCAACATAGTTTCCAGATAACATATTAGACCTAAACTAACTATAAATTGATTGTTCATTAAATCATTACAGGAATCAATTCTAAGCTAGATTTAACTGATTCACAATTATTGTCAAGAGCTTTTAAATGAGTTAACATTTTACTACATTATCAACTGTATTATTTATAAACCTGTGTATTTTAATTTAGGTTAATAATCTTATATTGCTTTATGAGGAATAATTTATTTTTGATAAACCACCAACTATAACTTTAATATATCATCAAGAATATCACATTCATTTATTAATCTCGTATCAACCGCTTTGGTGGCCATATGGTCTAACGCGCTATTCTAGCAGTAGACTAAGACTGCCGATGAGAGGGAGATTAAGGTTAGAATCTTGGTCGGGGGTATTAAGGGTGGTTTTTCCAGAAATGATTTTCCACTCTCCCTCTACGCAAACGCGGGTAGATTACCCCTAAAATTCTTAATTCCTCATCTCTACCCCATTATAGTAACTATCATATATGCGTATGACCTGAACAGGTGGGAAGATGCGGTGATAAAAAAAATTGTTACAAATAATAATACGTCACTCATGCTGTTAATGACGGTAATATGCCTACATAAATCAAGTAAATGTTTCCAGCGGATTTGCGTGCGGGATATTTTAAAAGTGTTAGTTATTGCCATGTGTCGTGAAACTTCCAATATCATTACTGAGGGAACTGCAGGTCTTATGGAGAAAAGCTGTATCCTCGATCTCAGTTATGTCTGAAAGTGGTGTGCTGGGGTAAAAAAGAGCTGCTAGAAGTAACACCGACTAACCAACATAGTGAAACGTGTCTTATATTTGAGGGGACACATAAAAATGAGAGAATGACAACGCTGTTTCCCAATATTAACAATGCAATTATTTCAGAGTTGATATCCAGTGTAGTAACTTTTTATTTGGTTTTGCAGGGCGTGAATGCGGCGCCCGGCTTGAAAACGGCTGCCAGTGTGTTTGTCTAGAAGTGGTGACTTGATCTACTCCATGCTAACTTTACGTCTCGTGTCGACCCACTTCCTGAAGCAACCATAAAGGTGGTCTCCGTTCACCATGTGCTTAGACAGAGACCTCAATCCTTAGACAAGGATCTAGTTTCTAAACTGTTTTGCAAATCTCAAGCCTAACTTTGAAATAAGATATTATCGACATCAATTATTTGTCTAAAGCATTTCATGTGCTTTAAAAAAAAAATACGATACATAATTTAATGAAGATACATTTCGGTAATGTTAAAACAGCTAGTGAGGAGTAAACTTGAATATCAGATTGAACTAAACTAAATATTTTGTTTCTGTGTCGTATCCAAATCATAAAGTATAAATTAGTAATTGTCAATGGATGCTTAGTTGTACAAATTGATCAACATTCGGAAACCAACCTGTGGAATATTGCCAAGAATTGCCTTGTGAGTATTACTTCACTATTATTTTGAATTACTTTATCTATTAAGTACTAAAGATAGTATTATAAAATAAAACTTAAGGTTTTTTTTATTCTGCGTAATGTATTGTATAGAATTTACAATAATTGTCCACCCCTTTGGTCTACTCTTCAGAGTTCTTGGCTACAGATCCATAGGTACCGGGTTCGATCCCCGGCGCTTCTAGATTTTTCTCTAAAGTAGTGGATATGTAACTGGGTCAACTTAGCGTCGTGAAGACAATTAAGGAGCTACTTGATTAAATAAGTAGTGGCTCCGGTCTAGGAACCTAAATATTAACGGAAGGAGGGTTTGCTGTGCTGACTGCATGACACCCTCAATCCGCAAATGTTGGCACTATATTCACCAACATGCAGTAGCCACTCAATCGATATAGCTTGCTTGTAAGCTAGCGCCAGAGTAGTTTTTTTTACAATGATTAGTGGTTTTGAATCATAGGTTTATTAAAAAATATTTATTTGGAATTTTGAGTAAAACATTTTTATTCTAAACAGTTTAATGCATAAAGATAGCTAATGCCATAGTTGTTTTTTTATCTTTTGGGTAAAATATGGTTTGGGTTCATTTGCATATTATTGTGAGTTTGATATGTTAGTTTATTTAAAAGAATGTTTACATAAATCATAACTACAACAATGTTTGTTTGAGGCATACTATAATATTAGCTTGATACAGTTACTTTCGCAATCTAGACCCATGCTTCTGATATGGGTACCATAGATCTTAATCATAGCACGGAACATGAATGTCCCTCTTAATCCATTCCAGCGTTTACTACTTATGAAGCAAATCAGGTATAAGGTAGTTAATTTATAACACATTAACCTCTGGTGGTAACCGGCCTCATGGTATTGTGGTCTGCGCACCTCTCTACGAAACTGGAAATTCCGAGTTCGTTTCCCGGTTAATACCACAGCTAATTTTCCCGAAAGGGGAACTATCCCAACTTTCACTAGAGTATGGTTAACTAGGCTTTGGTTAGATTTAAAGTGTTTCCACTGGTTCCAAGCCCTCATACTATCACCATCACCATCATCTCATCGGGACATAGAAAGATCCTCCACGGAAAGGATGTACGATTAGTACATTAGAACGTACCCTGGAGAACGGTAGATCAGTACGGGTTGATATCCCCACAAACTGTGAGTGATGTAGCCCAGACACGCATATATACAGGGTGTATCGATCTATGTGGTAAGTAACTGGGGTGCGGATAGTAGACCTCAAAACAACACAAAAAGCCCTTATGAACATTTATGTCCTATATTTGATGGTTCCTGAGATAAGGCCTTACAAGTTTCTGCCGGAATTGTCAATATCCCTACTTGATACACCCCTGTTAGTTTAGCTGCATCCCTGTCTATGTAACATCAGTGATACGGCACCTACAAGAGATGCAACAGGGGTGTGTCAGGTAGCGGTATTAACAATTCCAGCATAAACTTGTATGACCTTATCTTGGGAACCATCGAACATATGACATAATTATGTTCACAAGGACTTTTTGTGTTTTTTTAAGTCTACTAGCCACATCCCAGCTATTTCCCACATAGATCGATACATCCTGTATATATATATATATACATATATATATATA
>CABFWB010001788.1:18297-43955 GCA_902151455.1 Timema bartmani
ATATATATATATAACTTATAGTGTGCACATAAAATATTATCTTAATTCATTAAAATTAACATTTGGTAAACGCTAATGGGCTAAGGATGAGTAAGGCTGGATTTAGAGTAAGTATGCCCGCATTTGTGTGTAGGAAGAGTGGAAAATAATTTGGTAAAAACCACTATCGGTACACACAACCGGGATTCAAACCCCGATCCCCCTATCATCGGCAGTCTAGCCTATTGCAAGATTGACGCTTTAAACCATGCAGCCACCGAAGAAGGTAGGTATATTGTTTACATCCCAATCTCCCTGTTTAGCTTTTGCGGATAGGTCTATTGTTTACATCACAATCTCACTGTGTATCTATCACGGATAGGTATATTGTCTACATCCCACTGTTTATCCATCAACTCGCCACATGTCTTTGCCAGTGAGATACTCATTGACTCCACCTATACACACATACACACACACACACACACACACACACACATTGGGGACGTCATAATCCTCTTTAACTGTTTCCAGCGTGTGGCCGTGTCAGTTTAGTAAAATGCCTCCATCTTCCTTCTTCCTTCCACCACTCTTCCGCCTTTAATCAATTATATTACTATCCTTTCCCTTACATACTTTCTGCTATATGTTCCTCCCATCTCTTTCTTAGTCTCCCTAGCTGTATTTTTTCTACATACTTCATTTCCATCATGCTCGTAGTCTTCCATCCTCATTACATAACCATACTATCTCAGTTTTGCTTTATCTATTATCTCATGTACTCCTTGTACCCCTACTCTTTCCCAGATAACTTCATTTCTAATCTTGTTTCTCCTCGTGACAGCCAACATGCTCCTCACAAACTTCATTCCCATGGCTTCCACTTTCATAGTTTCTCTTACAGTCAATATCCATGTTTCTGCTGCATGTGTGACTATGGGTATGAAATACACCCTGCACAGCACATACATACACTTCAAGGGCACTTCTTTTCTCCATATCAGATCTCTCACACACACATAGAGCAATAACCCTGCATCCTTCTTATTAGATCCGCTCTATTCCCACCCTTCGGCTCAATTCCACTTCCAAGATATTTTACATTCTGTACCTTTCTTAGCACTACTCCATCCAACTATATAGCTTTACTAGGCCTTAACCTCTTTCTTTTCATTATTATCACACTCACACTTCGCCGTGATAAATTTCATTCCACACTTTTTCACGTCCTCATTCCATTCCTTTAGCTGTTCCTGTACTTCCTTATCCTTCAACCCCATGCCATCAAGTAATCAGCAAACATCTTGGATTTAATTATTTCCTCCCCGAGATTAGGACTTGCTAATCTATTCATAACCGTTTATATTACCATCACAAATATTAGTGTTGAGAGAACACTCTTCTGCTTCAATAATTTTTTAAAATTTGGGACCAACCATCCACTGTTTCTCATTCTTAACACAACTCATGTTATCCTCATACATACTTTTTATTCTAGTTACAATATATATCTCCACTCTAGCCTCCTCCATCTCTCTCAAGACTTTATTTATATGTTTATGCCTTATCCACGTCAATACAAACCATTACCAAGTCCTTACCAAATTCATACCTTCTTTCCATCAACTATAATAGAGCGAAGGGAGAGTCTATTGTGGATCCCTGTTTCATATATCCATGCTATTCCTCTCTCCACCTTCCTTTCATTTTCTTTTTTTCTTTTTTCCAGTTTCTTTTCATATTTCTTTTTACAGTGGCATATCAACGTTATAACATATGATTCGTACACCTCTCCCTATTTTCTATTTTATAAAACGGTACTATAATTCCCTTCTTTCAGTTCTCCGGTATCCTGTTATTCTATTTTCCAGAATATTATACATTAAAACTAAAGGGGAAGTATTACATCTTTGTTTCTGTTATTGAGAAGTAGGTCTATCATAATAGTAATGATGATAATAATAAAGTCAGAATCAAACAATAACTGAATTTGCTTTAATTGTACTTACACCACTTAAATTAAGTTGATTATATGTATCAAAAGATAAAGTTTAATGAACGTTGTTTTTCGAGCTAACCCTTATATAAAGCATTAATTAAAAAAAAATAGAGTTGAGTCATTTCTATGAATAAAATACAATAAATTTATGTAAGAATATAATCACTACTTTCCATTATAAACCATTTTATTTTGACTATGGATTGTAAAATGTACGCTTTAAAATATAATTTATGCGCTATGATTGAATATAATCCCAACCTTACACAAAATAGCTTTGTTAGGCCTACTAATAAATTTACCTGGCAACGATGTACAATTTTTAGTTTGTGACGTCACAAGCTCAAATAATTATAGCATTCCCTAAAGGTTATTTACCAGTCCATATTTTCTTGCGCCATGCTATTAAAACTCTAGTGTATAATTATGTTGTCAAAGATGGTGGACACCGGTATAAGGCGTAGTATAAATTTTAAGAGATTTTAATTGAAATAATATAATTACACCCAATAAATGCTTATACAGATGCAGTGCTAAATCTGTAAAACACTAATTGTCACAATTGTAGTCCCTTGATATACAAACTTATTATAATATTCCACCAACCGGTACCAAAGTGATCAAGAATACCAAGTTGTTAAGGGTAAACCAAAATTTATAAATGTAAAATGAATTAAATATTATCTTCTAAGTTGCATCATTATAAAATTATCAAATACGGGAACTTATCTTCTAACCTAATGCATGCTTTATCGTTCTTAAGATGTAACTATTCCTTTAAGTTACATTCTTTAAACGTCAAAGTTTTCTTCGGATTGTAAGAGCCATAATTGAAACTTTTATTTGTAATCAGATATATAATATAACAATTATTTTCTTTATTACATTACAATACAATACAATACAATACCTTTCGTTATTAATAAATACTTAATACAACTGAGAATCAAATAATATATTTTGTTAAGTTTCAAAAGTTTGTAGTAGGGGGACAGTATGTTTTATCCGTCCCATTCTTGGCCTTTTCTTTCTTAAAATAGTCAAAATATTGATATCAGCTTAACATCTTTCCAAACATAAAAACACGTAGAATTGATTTTGAACAACAACAAAAAAATTCCACTCACCTGGTCTTTCGACCATATTGCTCAACATGGCCTTGAATGTGAGAGCTAGAGATCTGTAAATGTTTGTCAGCGTAAAGTGTTCTATATGCTCAAATAATAATTTATATCTTAGTACCCTAATAAGGGCCTCTGAGAGGAATTTTATCAGGGGGTACAAAGTTTTTTTATGCCCCCTTTCAATTTTCACTAATACTTTCTAGAAAAATTAACCCTATCTAAATATAAGAATAGAATTAAACCAAAAAAAGATATATAATTTATACCTTTATAACTAAAAAAAAGGAAAATGTAATATGACAAAAATATTATAGCTATAGGTACTAATAATTTAGTAATAGGCTAGTACTAGTATTAGAAATGTGAATGCTGGTCTTCAGACCACTTTTAGCTCCCGGGGCCCGGGTACAATGTACCCCCTGCATTTCCCTCTTAGGGCCTGACCCCAATCCTTCTGCATAATAATTTTAATCTAGAGCGATAATTTTCAACATTATTTGTACAAGTTCCATTTGTCTGGTCAACACATTTTTTTTAGTGGTTAATTGTAAAATGAAAATAAGGTGACATGTACCCATGTTCGCAAAGCTAAATATCCTTTCCAACAGTCAGTCCAAGTTTCATTTCCAGGCAAAACATATCTTTCACTGAGTTCACACAAAGTATTGGGTGACCTATTTGGTATGTAAATAATTGCGCCCATCACTTCGAAAACTCCTAATACCCAAAATTGATCATGCACAACCCTAACCTTATTACTTTTTCTTTTAGTTATAAGAGAAAAGTCAATTTGAAGAACAATGCCAGGTCCACCAAAAACAAAATATTCCTTATTTTGCAGAAACTTCTAAGAACTAATGTCGCTGAAATATACGGTATATACCGGTTGCATCTTGATCTTGGCGAAGCACAACTTGAATATCTTTAAGTGATTTAGCTCAATGTAGATGATCATAAGTATCCATAATGACTAACTAGAAGAAGTGTAAAACCTGTTAAACATAATATTGATGACTTAATGGAAGTTATAAGACAACTTGTTTAAATATTCATTTTTATGACAATTTCCCAACTCTGTTTAACCTAACGTAATCTTTCAATACTATGAAACTTTCTCAAACCAACTTAACCTAACCTTTCATGTAGGCCTATTAATAGATTAAATGTATATTTATAGATAAAACAAACTATTCAATGTAACAATTAAACGTGGGTGGTATACATCAATGATGACGTCATATCCATCTTAGTGTGCAGGATCATGGGTGTAACGCAAAGAATAATGGAAAGTTACACTTCATTGTCAATATTTACATTTCAAAAGTGATTTGGGTGTTGGATTGTCAAGTTTTGTGTAGATGTAGTGTTGATTAAAAGTATTAAAAATTTATAAAGCTTGGTTTCATTCCATTCTACATACTTGTGTGAATAATAAAGTAAATAAAATATCTAAACATTGTAACATAACAATGAAAAATAGCCTAAAATGGGACAGATAAAGCTTACTATCGCCGTTTGTAGCCTACAACTATAGAATCAAAACAAAACTTGACAAAACCACACAGGAATGTGAATATTTTTGAACATGCTATTGTTATCTGGGAGACTTATTAGGTTCCTGCATTTTTCAATATCTATGCTGTCATTTAAATATCATTTTGTGAGGTTTTAAATGGTTTAGTTTAAGCTAGCAATATTAATTTAAATTTATTTGCATAGGCCTATGGAAGGTCGAGTAAGTACCATAATATTACATTTATGAATAATTCCTTGTTATATATATTTGGAGATGTTTTGACTGGGTGGATTTAATTAAATTAAGGGTTGATTATTTTATGTGTAGTGAATTAAATTTAGGAGTAGTATGTGTTAGGTTTAATATAAAATATATATATATGTTATTTTGTGATGTTTTTAAATTGTTAATTTTATCAATGTTAATTGAAATTTTAATTTATTTGTGTATGAAAGGTTCTGTTAAGTTAGCCAGGTAAGTGACAGGATACAGGATGGCCATAAGTCCCGGTACCCTTAGTGTGGTGCACATTCCTTTGTAACTCAAGTATGAAATGAGGTTTCTTTTTATCCCAGAAGTAAGCATTTCTGGTTTGTGAACCACAATACATTGCACATTCATTAGAAAACATCACTTTTGCACAGAACACTGAATTTAGAAATTATGCCAACAAAGCACGGTAGGCTGCAGCGTGCAGTTCCGCATCTCCATTTGATAATTCATTGACGAACATCAGGCGAAACAACCTAACTTTCAAGTTTTTTTCTTTGTTCTTGCATTGTTGACTACAGTACACGAAGTTGGGCCGCTCATTTACTAGTTTTTTCACCAGAAATGGCGCATTTAAATTGACAATGGCAGCACATATTTGTAATTGCGTCTTCTTTCGTCCAATTCCTGGCTTGTCTTTTAACACTGCCTGAAGCAAATGCACGTATTATCCAATCAAACATTGTTGCTTAATGAAGTGGCACTTTATTAAAGCAATTTTAGAATACATCCATTATTTGCTTCATTGCTTGTCCCATGTGTTGTTGTTGTTCGTAAACCCACACACTTTTCATTAACCGCTCCTTAACACCGAAACTGTTGCTGCTTACTTCAGCCCTAGTGTGGCATGCTACACTGAAATATCTGGGGTGAGTGAGTGATTGAGTGAACTTTGTCATCTTGAAAGCAGTATTGCCAACCTAAGCCAAGAGCCAAATAATTAATATTGCCGATCAACTAGTCCTACCTTTTCAAATAAAATGGTGTTGACTCGTGAAAGGTGTACAGGGACTTCTTAGACACCCTATATATTGATAAATAATGTATTGTTTTAAAAATGATTTCATCAATATCATTTCATAAGGCTAGGTAGTTAAAGGGTTAGTTGTATTGAATGTAGTAGCCTAGATGTGTTATTTTATTTCATATAGTTGCATTAGAAGATGTTTAAGAGGTTTTAAACAAGGTAGTAAAGAGAACATTAGTAAGAATTAGTTTTGCTATGAAAAAAGAATAGGTTGTCAGTTTTTTTGTGAATTTTGCATCTTTATAAAATGGGTTCATTCCAGACCATATACATAGTATGGCTGACCAATATTTCATGACTTAGATGAATTTTAATTGGTTAACAATATATTAAATTAAAACAAATATTTAGGCCTGCCTAATAATCAACTAGCCATATTATTTTGTTTGTAAAAGTATTAATATTTGTTAGAAAAAAAAATGCATACTCTTCAGTGTTTCTAAAACTCTCATCAGTCACAAACCCCTTTAAGGACCATGGTCTGCCCAACATACCTCTTCCAACTTTTTTTAAAGGCCCGTTGACACGATGTTAGTTGGCTAATGCAAGTCCACTAATATGGCTGTGCGCGCACAACTTGCAGCGTGTAAACAGACAAGCAAGCTACTAACATGCAAGTCCACTTGCAAGTGAAAAAGATGGACACCTTCCAACTTTACTAATGCAAGTAGACAATTCAAAATGGCGGCAACTAAAAGTTTGTTGTGTGAGAGACACTTATTTGTGGAATGTTATGAAAATAATGAGTTTTTGTGGAATTTTAAGCACTGGATTTATAAAGATAAGAATGCGAGTGATATTGCACTAGAGGATTTTGTAAAGTGATATCAGGCGTGCATATTCTCAAGAAGTGTCCAAAATAACATGTTATGTAAATATTGCAAGTGTGCCTTGTGAGAGATATTATTTAATATCAGTTAACAAATGTTATAAATAATTTTATCATACCATTATTTCCTACCAATCAACGTGGCATGTGTAATTTTTTTTACATACAATCACAAAATATAATAAAACATTGTAGTACCGTGATTAGTTCCGGCAACATAATATTCGTGTTATCGGCAAGTAAGGTATGATTGGCCGGCGAATTTCACGCGAAATCACCGGCACGCTTTCCAATCTCCGTATTTGACACTTTAACCAATCTTTATAAGTTTTAATTAATAATGTTCAGCCCATACACTTCAAACACTTTGTAGTAATGCTTTGGCAACTTGAGTAGATACACAACATTATATTATTGTCTCATAGCAAACCAGATAGTTTATATTTAAACCAATCTACAAATTAATTTATTACTATTTTTAAGTAATATTTTAGGCCTAGCTAGCTAGCTAGCTAGCATTTAACAAGATATTTTGTTATTAGTATACCAACATTTAAAACAGGGTTGAAAAAACTTGGGTTAGGCCTATTTATAAAAAAATGTTCAACCTAGTTTGGTTTTATTGGTATTTATTGACTTTATTTGAGTTTAATTTTATTGGTCATGTATGCTAAGTGAGTTATAACAAATCAAGCAAAATAATAAAATAATTATTTGGGATAAACTGAAACAAATTTTACTGTATTAAGGAGTTAAGAAATATTAGACATACTAATCACAAACGTTTTTATGTTATCTATATAAAACATTTTTTTAAATAGGTCAACTAATTATGATACATTGTGTTTACTGAAAAATTGTAATTTATTTGGCCGCCCATTCTTATTATAAATTCACCCTTCCTAGCTCCTAACAGATAAACGTAATTAGTACTACATCTGGCCTACCAGTACATAAACTGAAATATATGGATCATTCTAGTAAAGCAAGAAATATCAAATGTAGGCCTATAATATTTTTTTTATTTTAATTTTTTTTTTATGAATTGATATTTTTCTACTTAGCCTTCAGAACAATATAAGCTTACAACCAATACATAATTTAACCATTTATGTATTTAAAAAAGATAGTTTAAAAATTGTGTACCAGGACAATGGCATTGCTTCCAGGGCATTGATGCATACAAAAAATAGTGCAACTAGTACAACTCAAACCCATAGAGTAAGAATATAAATTAGAGTATAACACTAAAATGATAGAAACATAATTTAATTAATCAAATAAAAGCAAAGTCCATGAGTGTGAACGGAGATGCACGACTGCCACATGGCACTGCGTGTCCAATCTTCTTTTTAAGACATGAAAAGAGAAACTAAAAATGTATTTCTTGTAGGGTAATTTAAATGTCATATCAGTGGCTGGAACCATGATATTCACTTCAAATGCATTTTCTGATGAGGCCAGCACTTCACCATGATATGGCTGGCCTTCATATTAGACAACAACCCATTTGCCAGGTTGGAATTTGGTAATAATATCTGGAACAAATCATGAAAATTTGAAAATTGCTAAGTTATGCTTGAATTTTAAAATATTTTACTGTTAAAAAAATTCTTAAGTCTACCTTGAGCTTGCTCTGCAGAATCTCTATTTGTACTTCCATCTGCGGTATACTGGTCATTCATTTTTTGTAAGCCAAGATCATATCCATGAATTCACCCTTCATTGGTGGGACATTGAATGGCAGCTTAGTGACCTAAAGTATGTTTCTGGTTCATCGAAACTGTGGATTGCTTGATGGACCTTTATGGTGCCTTTGAAGGGGATCACTGACTTCTCAAACAATTCTGCATGAATGGCATCAATATCTCTTGACGTAATTTCATACAGAAACACACCTTTGCATTCTTTGTTAAGTGCAGCAAATATACTTTCAAATGTAGCTAGATCTTTTCCCTCTGCAGCTATGCAATCTGCTGTCCTTATCATAACTCCACCTATTCCATCCGGAGTGCTTTTACCGTGTCTTCCTCCGGAAAAATTTCAAGAGCTTAACAATAAAGAAGTAAAATAGTTGGCAATACTTTTGTCATAAGGTAAACGTTTGTCTTGTTCCTATACTGGGTAGTAGGTGAGTCACTATAAAAGTAAAGTTCATTAATGGGTTTACTGTCCATTACTTTCTCCAAAATAGGCTCTAAATGTGCCCAAACAGCAATTGAGTCATGTCTCAAAAAAGATTTCAACAAAGAACAAAATGCTGTTGCAATTGTTACATCATCATTGTTAAAATAATATACCCCAGTGTGTAGTGTGATTTGAGTTCTGGAAGCATCAAAGTGCATAGCTTGGGATTCTTTGCTGTATTTCAAATTGTAATTTTCGCTGAAGTATGTATGTGGAAAAGAACAGCATTTTATGGGATGCAGTCTTTAATTTCACGTTGTGTACTTAATTAGTGTTTTGTATTGGATGCATGTGTCATAAATTTGTTATTGCACACCTTTAAAGTATGAACCATTTAACCAGTAGGTAGTTGCTGGAATGTCTTCCTTGGTTGTTATATTTACAATAATTGGTTTTACCTTTGACTTCCCTTTTATCCTTCTTAGTGATCAATTTCTTATAACTAATGTTTTAATTAGATTCAAAATCATTGCATGATGCTACATTATCTTCACATGCATCACATTTACAAATCATGCAGTTTTCTCTGCCTTTAAAATCGCATGAAATTAAAAATATATCATGGGGACATTTTGTTTCAAACACTTTCAATGAAAATAGCTTTTCTGTTATGAGGTTCATGTTTTCATGGGTCTCTCTCTCTCTCTCTCTCTCACACACACTCTTTTAGTGTGTATACAATTTTTACTCTATTGGTCACACAAGATGTTTCATGAAATGATTGTATTGTTAGTATTACAAAATTACTAATTTCTACTTTACTCACTAAAAATAAAATATTGACTATTTAAACTTTGTTTGATACTATATTAATGTAAATAAGATAAATCACATAACATTTTCTGTGTAAAGGAAACAGATAAACAAATAAATACAAAATTGTCTGAACTGTTTAAAGTAAAACATAAAGCACCTGTCAAGTGCCCTATATTTATATTATAATGCATTATAAATTTTATACTTCAGTGTTAATGGCCTTATTGTTGCCGTGCTTTTGATCTCAGTATTATAACATTAGTGTAACTGTAACTTTAGCTGTAAAGTGTCATTGTGTTCTATTTGTGTGTGTGTGTTTATGGTACAGAGGGGAACCATTACACTAATGGCTTAGTATTGCGTTTTTTGAATATCCATTGTGGCTGTAATAGGTTATAGTGCTGTAACCTAAATAATACTAGTATTATTATGTATTGCTATTCTCAGTGTGGGTGTGCCAGGAGGGACTGGTGCACGATGCGTCGGCCCACTCTTTGTGCAAATACCGACAACTGCTATTCTTCCGGCATTTGTAACTTTGACAAGGATGAGGGGAGACTGGCACGGATGAAACGTGCTTTGGCAGGCACGTTGCTTGGAGCTGGACGTGCACGCACATTTGGGATGAGGTTGGACGAGCTACCAACTAGTAGAGAAGGGGTACCTTTTGTGGTTGTCCGTCTTTGTACTTACATCAGCCTACATGGTAAGCATATGATGGTTAGAACCTTGAACCTACCAAAATAATAGCTACATCTACAAGACCTCACTCTGCATCTGGAAATTTCCCCGATATCCGCATCTGTCTGTATTGTAAATAACAATCATAACCACAACACCAATTAATTCATGACAGATTAATTTTAAAGTAAATGTTATCCATAAAATTAATAATCATATAGTTTGATTAATTTATTTAAACTTTTGGGAAACATTGGAAATGATAATGTTAGATGAACATAAACGTATTGTATTTTGTGTGTTTTTTTAGCATTCATTTCACAGCTATATTCAAAACAATATAGGCTATTTTACAAATGATACATACGAAGTACAACTAATAAGTTTTGTACAGGTTTTGATGTTATCATGGCTACTCACACACACATGATAACTCACATACACTCACAAGCAAAGTGTGGACACAGTTCCAGGCCAAATAAATAGTATTTGTTGCCACAATTTTTTTTTTTTTTTTGCTGATTGCTTATGCAAAAATTTTATAAAACAATAAAATAATATTAAAATTTATATTTAGTAACACTAGCCACAGTTTTGGTTGCATCTGCGCAGGGATTTAATCACGGAGTCTTATTAATTAATTAATTTATTTATCTTACTACCCGGTCGGGTTATACACTTAAGTACTAATTACGCTAATGGACTAGTAATTGGGAAGGTTGAGTATAGAGGAAGGGAACTAGCATTTGCATGGAGGGAGAGTGGAAAACCATTTAGAAAAAACCACCCCCATTTCACCCGAGCGAGATTCGAACCTCAATCACCCCTTCCTCGGCAGTCTAGCTTTACACGAAACTAGCACGTCAGACAACTACGCCACCAAGGCGAGTCGGTGTTTTATTGATGTATAGATAATCCTTTACTATTAACATCCAAGTTAACTCAGCTACTATTGTGTTTTCTTGATGGTTTTCTGAAAAGCAAGAAAATGTTAATAACTTTGAGCCAGTTTTATAGTCAGATTTAGTACGCCTCAGTTGTGGTGCTATGCTAAATATAGAATGACATCTACCTAAAACAGAATGAAATGGGCCAGTTTCCTTTGCAAATCTGGCCCATTCCATTCGAGTTTAGTATAACGCTGAACTTGAGGTGTACTAAGTCCGACTAAGGAACTGGCCCTTTGTTTATATTTATATATATTAAAAATATGGTTTATACAGGTACTGCATATAAGTGGGATAATGCTTCAACTGCACTTATATTCAACACTGAATCATTCATACTTAATTTCTTTTGCACCCCTTGGGCACAACATTACTGACCTAACTGGGATTCTACCTAAATGTCTTAGAGATGGCTAGTCATACTTGAAAGTGCATCTTGATAACACTAGCAGGATTGGCTTGGTGCCAGCCAACTCTACTGGAGTTGGTCTTTGACCTTAGAGGTTGATTTTCATATTGAACTTGGGACTAGCTTTCCGCACTGATTTCTCCAGACAAATCTTGATGCACAGCTTTAAAATTCACCTTCCTCATCTTATGGCTTAATTTAGTATCAGCTGTGGATAGCTGGTATGTCCAATAGTGTGTGCAGTCCTTAAAATAAACTTGATCATAGCTGAAAACTATTTATTTAGTTGAAAATAAAATTCCATAGATCAACATTAATTTTAAACTCATTTCAATCACTGCCAAAGCCTCTGAATTGAATATACCCAACCCTTAGTGGAGTTGATTGTTTTGCTAAGGGATACTGATCCACTTCATTCAAGTAAATGAGTGGCTTCTTAACCTCTCAAGCATGACTATCTTCAGTTACTGAAACCTTCCTAATGATGACTTAATTTTTATAATGCAACAGTTCAACTGTAGTGTTACACAAAACAATATGAAACTCAGAAACTAATAATAGGAAAAAAATTAGGACATACATTAAATAAAATCATACTACAAGAAAAATAATCTAACCATTACAGTTGTCTTTGTGATATAATCTCACTGCTTTAATTTTCAAACATTTTCTACAACCTGAGCTTCTTCAGAAATTCTCTCGGAACCTGCACTAAACTCTTTCTACTCCCACTAGTATTATTATTGTAATCCAAAATATTACACATATCACTGCCATTCAAAACACCATGTGCTCGGTCTGCCATTATAAAACAGCTGACGCAAGAACGCCTGCAAAAATTTATTTCAAATAGCCTAGATATATAAGAGAGCTGCTAGTACTTTCGGAAATAAACTCTCAAAGACTTTTTCTTAACTGCTATCTACTGGTCAGTGCTTAAACTTCATGCAGAAACCTGTAAATGCATTACAAATTACTAGACAACTAATAATGTTGCACATGCTGTGGAATGATTCACAAGCGGATGACTAGTGACGTCTTGCATGCTAGAGAGGTTAAAGATCTAACTTATCTAATTAATGCAGAAAACACTACTCTTCACTGAATCACCAGAGTTTCCACACTTTATTTAGTTTTTATCTCTTTATACTTCTTTGAATTAGGCTCTACAAGTTAAGTTTCTGGTGGTAAAACTGTTGATTCAAATAGTTTCATTAAATAGAAACCACCACTATTAGAAAACTCAACATATGAAGTGCTCATGTTGACTGACCTCCCTCTATCTCACCGCCAAATTTGTAAAAGTTATCCACATATTCTTCCTTTTGCATTGGTTAAAAAACAAAAGGGGTAACCGTATCTTGATGGACTACATTGTGGCCCTATCTTATAAGCTATGCCATAGTGTAATCCAAAAAGGACCTTTCAGGGTAAACAATGTACATGGAAAAGTGTAAAACCCTGAAAGTGTGTACTGAAATCATTACTATTCAAGATATTAAAAGTACAAAGTATCGAGTATGTTACTCATTTGAAATAAGATTTATGAAAATAAGGCAAAATAACAAAAATATTTTAAAAACTGTTAAATGTTGGTGCAGAAAGTATTGTGTTTTAAGTGATATTTATTGTTGAAAATTTACCTACAGTAACCCATATGTTTGGGATATATCTTTTTAGACTTGAAGTAACACTTACACTAAATACAAAAATTGGTTCATTTTATAAGTTCAGAAGTAAAAAAAATAGAGATTTAATTTATAGGAATTATAATGAGCTAAATTTTAATTCAGAAACCATATACTTTGGGTGTACTCAACAATTAAAACACTTCTTCAAGAAGAGAGGTGCTAACTCATTAACTGAAACCATATGTATTACTGTTGCCACAAACAAATTAATTAAACGCATAGATCATATTCGACCAGAGATTATAACAAAAGAACAGTCATTTTGATAAGGACCTTGTGTGGCTAAAAGAACAAGACCTAATATAGTATAATACTATTGAACACAATTTCAAGGGTTAAATTCACTTATACAAGGCAGCTACTACCAAATGTAATAGTATCACTCAATATTTTATAACTTTTTTACTGTTTATAAGCTAACATGATATTAGGATTAAATTGAAATAGAAGACAATTATCAAGTGAACAGTTTTTTCAACACTTCAAGAAACCTACAATTTAGATGTTTAGTTTTCTCTTAGACTAATTATTATGCTTCACAAGTCATAACATTTAATTGAGAGAAAACTAGAAGTACTAAAAGGTAATGTAACTAACATTATAAAAGAAGAATAGCTAGTCTTCGTTTAATTTGAACAGAATATTTAAAATGCTAACTGATTGAAATAGATATATCATATCATTAAACCTGTGTGGAATGCACTGTAAAATTTGCCATTTTCATCACAATGAATATTATATTTTCAAAATATATTTGGTAAACTATAGAATAATTAACACATAATTTAAAATCTCTAAATGAACACATTTATTTAAAGTACAATTTAAGGTATAGTTAGTATATTTATCTATAATTATTGTCTAGAATAAACAGTTTTTTTAATCCCCAATCATCTTAGTTTATCTATTTTGACATGCTAGTGATGATAGATTTAATGTTTGGAATTTGACACTTGATGGAAAAGAGATATGAGTTTGGAAAGGATGTGGTAGTAGCATTTATGGATGTAGAAAAATCTTATGATAGTGTGGCTAGAAAGAAAATATGGAAAACAATGGAGGAGGCTGGAGTAGAAAGAGGAGTGGTTAGGAGAGTAAGGAATATGTATGATAATAATGTGAGTTGTAAAGAAGAAGTGAGGGTGGTTAAAAAATTGAGTCAAGCAGGGAAGTGCCCTCTCACCATTACTATTTGTATTAGTGATGGAAATGATAATGACTAGAGTGGCAGGGGAACTGGGTGAGGAGAAAATGAAAGCAATGATGTTTGCAGATGACTTGATGGTATGGGGGGAAAAGGAAGAGGAAGTACAGGAAAATCTGCAGGAATGGAATGAGGAGGTAAAAACGTGTGGAATGAAATTTAGTATGGCGAAAAGTGAAGTGATGTAGATAACAAGGCAGAGAAGAAGGCCAAGAAAAGTGAAGGTGATAGAACTGGATGGAGTAGATTTGAAAAAAGCAAAGAGCGTGAAGTATCTGTGTAATGTGATTGAGGCAAAAGGGGGCAACAGAAAAGATATAGTGAGACGAGGGCAGCAGGGAGAGGTTTTCCACACGTGTGTAAAATACCTACAATGGAAAAAAGAGGTGCCCCTAAAGTGTAAGGCAATGCTGTATAGAGCATACTTCATACCCATAGTAACGTATGCAACGGAAACGTGGATTTTGGATCAAAGCGAAACAAGCAAAGTGGAGGCCATGGGAATAACATTTTTGAGGAGCATGATAGCTGTCACCAGAAGAGATAGTATTAGGAATGAAGTTGTAAGGTCTAGAGTTGGGGTTCAGGGGGTGCACAAGATAGTAGAGGAAGCTAGGATGAGTTGGTATGGGCACATAATGAGGATGGAAGGGGAGAGGATTCCAAGAAGATTAATGGGTATGAAGTATGTAAGGAAGAGACCACAAGGGAGACCAAGGAAGAGATGGGAGGAACAGATAGCAGCAAGTGTGCAAGTGAGAGTGGAAGAGAGTGCAGGAGGAAGAATGGTGGAAGGACAGAGGGAGATGAGGCATTTTACTAAACAGACCAGGCCTCAGGCTGGAAACAGTTTATGATGATGATGAGTGTAGAGGAAATTATTGTTTACTTACTTAAGAGGGTGCATCACATGCCAATCCACTTACTGAAAGTCAGCTAGAAACCGTAAATTTACATGAACACTATTGCATGTGGGTAATTTCTTATTATACTTTAATACTGAACATTGTTGAAAATAATAGACTAGTGGAAAAATAAAGCACAAATAAAAGTAAACACTAATCTATATTTACACACACCTCAATATTTCAATGCTTTTATTGCATCTTCCTCAGGAAGTAGTAGTAGTAGTGGTGGTGGTGGTGGTGGTGGTGGTGGTGGTGGTGGTAGTAGTAGTAGTAGTAGTAGTAGTAGTAGTAGTAGTAGTAGTAGTAGTAGTAGTAGTAGTAGTAGTAGTAGTAGTAGTAGTAGTAGTAGGACTTAACAGGAATTTAACTCCACAGAACCAAATAAGAACTTCCAGAGAATTTTAAATCCACCAGAGAAGTTTTCATCCTTCACAACCCAATTGGCATCACTGAAGTTAATTTCCTCTTAAGTCTCACCGCCATCACCACCACCACCACCACCACCACTTAGCCTAGTCTGTGAGCTTGTGTGAGTCGGACGTGTCTGCTCAACTCCGTGCGGCCTATGTACTGTGTATAGCTTATACACTCAAAAGCAACAAGTGGTAAAATTGTTAAGACGAAGTTTACTTATTTGCGTAGTAAATTATTCACTATGTCGAAATGTGGTAGATGTGATAAAAATCTACCTCCAGACCGGGATTGTGTAATGTGTCACAATTGTGAAAACTACTATCATTATGAGTGCTCCATGCTATCTGAATCGACACACCGAAGAATGACACTAATAAGTCAAAAGTCATGGAAGTGCTCATCGTGTAGATCTAGATCATCATTCCTTACAGATATTAAAATGAATGAAGACCTCTAGACATCAATCCAATTGATGAGAGAAGAACAAAAGAACTACTACGAAAAAATAGAAAATAACATGTCCAAACTATCTGATTTCTATGATGATATGAGAAAGAAAATGAAAGAACTGTTAGACAATAATAGGGACTTAACAAAAAAAAAAGTATTATGCGAGAAAAACAAGCAAAAAGACAAGAAACTTCAAGATATTGAAAAACTACTTAATCAAATTGAGCAATACAGAAGAAATATTAACTTAGAAATGCGAACACCTGAAGATTTGTGTACTGTCATGGAAAACATCGCTAAATGTTTAGAATTACCATGAGAAAAAAATGATATTGAGTTAATACATTGTCTACCCCATAAGAGTCAAAATCTACCACCGCCAGTGACTGTCCAATTTTCATCTAAAGCTGTAAGAAATGCATGGCTAGAAAAAAGGTGTCAAATAGTTACCAATAAAATGGTAATTGAAAAAGGGACAGAGAGGCGTATCTACATCAACAAAAACCTGACCCCATTTAACAAAAATCTACTGTGGCAAGTTAAAAACAAATGCAGGGAAAGGGATTATAAATATGTATGGATAAAGAATGGTAAGATTTATGTGCGCAAGAGTGATGGTGAAATCAGCTTTAAGATAGAGGCAGAAGGTGACCTAATTTAAATTAATAGCAAAATAAAGTGTGCCCCGTTTGTTTAAATTAGTATGTTCTTTGTTTGGTTTTTGTTTTGTCATATATTATAAATATGATCAAGGAAATTAAAAGTGGCGATTGAGTTGTCAACAAAAACAGAATACGGCTATATAAACAAACAACCGAGGCAGATGAAAATGAGAAAAATTAAGATATAACAACTATTGAAGACGATATTAGGACTATACTGTATCAAGAATATGCCGGTACCAATGAATGGTCCGAACTATTAGCATGCAAGGTACAGAATAAGAATAATCTTTATATTATTCACCTTAATATAAGATCCATAAATAAACATTTTGATGAACATATTACTTTACTGGGAAATGTTATTGGTAAAATAGACATTATAGTGCTTACAGAAATAAAATCGGATGATATGCAGGTTATTCAATATAATACTGATGGTTATAATAAATGCTGGGACAATAGGCCTAATAGCTATGGGGGAGGTGTAATTATGTACTATAGAAATAGCCTTGAGACAACCATATTAGAAAATAAAAATATACTCTGCGAATATAAATTAATTAAAATTAAGTTAAGTGATAACTCCAAAATTAATGTACTAGGTATCTACAGATCACCAAAGTGGGATAAGTACACTTTTATTCAGAATATTAGTGACATAATTAAATTAGTTCCATTAAATGAACAAATAGTTTTGGTAGGTGATTTTAATATAAACCTATTAGATGCAAATGACATCACAATAGAAAGTTATAACAATATGCTTGCTTCTCATGGCATAGAATGTACAATTAATAAATTTACAAGGGAAGAAATATTGGAAAGTAGGGTGGTTAAATCGTGCCTGGATCACATATATGTTCGAACAACCAGACATATAACAAGCAGTGTAATAAAGACTAAAATTACTGATCATTATATAGTAGCATTAGAAATTTAATCCAACCAAAATAATGATTTTTATAGTAAAATTAATAATAGCTCTATTTTATTTGGATAAACATGATGAGAATTTAGTTAAAATTAAACTTGAAAACGTCAATTGGGATGAGTTACAAAATCAAGAAAATGTTGAATCATTACATGCAAACATTGCTGAGATATTTAATGGCATTTATTATAGCTCCAAATATAAATATAATCCTGTTGGAAAATGCATACAAAAGAAATGGATAACACCAGATTTGGTCGGAGAAATTCGCCACAGAGATTAATTATTTAGGAAGCGTAAAAGTTGCCCGTCTGCAAATGCCTATAAAATAGAGTACTAAAGAAAAAGAAATTGTGTCAATAAATTAATTTTCAGGAAAAAACAATTATATTATCAAACTGAATTAAACAAAGTGATTAGTAATATTAAGAAAACATGGTATAAAATAAATGAAATTCTGGGTAGAAAAAGTAAAATGACAATTGATGAAGTAATAAATAGACATTTAGGCAAAATTGAGAAAATTGAAAATATTGCAAATAATTTTTGTGAAATATTCAAAAACCAAGTCACACAACTACAACATACTTGCAATATGCAACTAGAAAAAACAAATAATCGAAACGATTACAAAATTTAAAGTACATTCATACCTAGGGCTACAAAATAAAATATTATTGATAAATTAGATATAAATAAAAGCCACGGAATAGATAAAATCAGAATTAAAGACTTGAAAACTATCAACAGCCAAATTACCTCGTTTATAACAAAATTAATTAATTTAAGTATACAACAGGGTGTAATGCTGCAAAAACTTAAAATCGCAATTATTAGACCAATTTATAAAAAAGGGAAGCACTTAGATTATGGAAATTACAGCGCTATAGCAATTCTACCAGTTTTAGACAAAATAATGGAAAGATATGTTGCCAACTACTTGATAAATGATTTAGATAAATATAAAATAACTGACCAAAGACAATACGGGTCCCAAGAAAACAAAGGTATGGAAATACTTTTTCACACTTTTACAAGTCAAATGCTAGAGAAATTAAACGAAAACAAACACATTGCTATAGCATTTATAGACATGTCAAAAGCGTTTGATATGTTAGATAAAGATATTTTACTAGAATCACTTTATAAAATTGGTATCAGAGGTAATATTTATGAATGGTTTAAAGATTACTTAACAAATAGGAAAATAATAATTAAAATAAATAATATAGAAAGTGAAGAATTGGGTATAAATATTGGAGTACCACAAGACTCTATTCTTGGGCCAATACTATACTTAATCTATACAAGAACAATGTCAAACTGTATACAGAACTGCAGTATATTTATGTATGCTGACGACACAAAGCTGTATGTGGTGCACAAAAATGTAGATAGAGCTAAACAAATGTTGCAAGAAGACTTGAATAGAATACAACACTGGACTCACGATAATTAATTAATAATCAACATTAAAAAAACGCAAACAATGCATATCAGACTACCGCATGTTATAAAGTATAAATTATATATAAAAGGTCATTGCTTAGATTGTTTACATAATATAAAACCATGTAATTATTTAAATTTACGCAAGTTGAGACATATAACTATCTTGGGCTAATGATTGATTCTCATATGAAATGGATTACTCACATAGACATAATGAGTAGGAAGCTAAGAGTGGGAATGTATACTAAAACAATATGTTACATTTGATATTCTAAAAATAGTGTATCATGTGCTAATAAAATCACATCTAGGCTATGGCATTACTTCCTGGGGAAAGAAAAGTGATCTATATTTAAATCAATTAAGAACTATTAAAATTAAAGTGTTTAAAATAATGAGTGAAAACAACAATAGTACCAAAGTCATGAATAAGGAGTGGAAACCATTGACATTAAAAAACATGTACAACTATAAAATAATAATTCAGTACTACTACTCAGAAACATATAAAGTAAGACAGGCTCATAATCATGAACCGCCGCTCTAGTTAACACCAGAGACGGCGATTGGATAAACATGATAAATAGACATGATAGGAGACACTTGAAACCAAAAGATATAAATGCATATTAACAAATTAGTTTAATTTAACAAAGGCAGAGAAAGTACAAAGAGTATCATCAGAACACAAACCGATATATACTGAAACGGTCCATAGAGTTGACCAAGATAATTAGTTACACAGATAGCTGAATAACAAATACTCTCTGAGAGAGAGTTTGGCGTGAAGCGCCAAGGAATTTGAAAGACAGGTTAAGCTCAGGTTAACTTGAGTGACTCCAGTCCTCCTCTTAATATGTATTGCCGGGCTAGCACGAAATAATAATAATAATAATAATATTCATCATCATCATCATACTAAACAATAACTAGTGGTAACTAATGACTAGCAAGCTACTACACAAATGCAGGAACGAAAAGCCCCCCACTCAGAACCTAGCATGAACAATACTATGAAAGGAGAGCCGGACTATTAGTGCCAGGGAGGCTGGCTAGTACATAGATGGTTAGGTTACCAAGGCACTAGACTGTTGGCTGTCAGCTCCGGTCATATACGGACCAGCCAAAAATATACAACAATTTAATCATATAGGGTAAGTCCCAATCCAGCGTTCTAGACCTTGTTTTGTCATGAGCTGGCGCACAACCAATTGGTCTAACCCCGAGACATCAAACACATGACCTGAGTTTGTAAACAACATATCGAGAGGCATCAAACTCAACAAGGGTAATAACACATCTAAGTGAGAGAAAAGTAAGCCATGCCAAATGGGCAGAAACGACCCACAAGTTGAGCACCACAAACTGGTGAACAACACAAGTTAAATAATATACAAAATGCAAGCCATGTCAGATGGGCAGAAATGACCCACAAGTTGAGCACTGAAAACTGGCTCAAAAGAGCATACTCGAACCTAACTAGGTATAACTATGTAGCCTGGAACAAGCTGAACAGCTCCTTTCCCGACTAACTGCCTCGCTGACTATAACATGGTCAAGTGGGCTAAGGTGGGGAATCATCCATATTTAAATTGCTGGTCTTAAGGACCAAGCATAAAACGTGAAGCACAAAATCACTCCAAGACATGTAAACTATGTCATGAAAAGGCTAACCTAGACAACATATAAAAATTAAGACGAGAGTAGCTAATACTCTCAAGAAGTTATAAAAAACCCTAAAACTAAAATCCGGCCATAGAGCCGCCTACTCCCCATGGTTTTGAATGCTCAATTTACGTCATGTTACTTTCGTCGGTCTGGTCGGTCCCTCGGCAGCATCATCACAATCACAGGTTGTGTACAGTCGACTTGAAGAAAGGACATAGGAGAGTGTCGACTATTTGACCGGTGATGAATAATTGTCGGTCCCCAGCGAACCATGGAGCTTTATAGTGGCTGAACGCAATGAATCATGGGAAGGAAAGAAGAGGGAGACATCCCTCTACATTGGAAAGGTCACGTAGGCCCAAGCCTACGTAGGCTCCAAATTACGCACAGGCCGCCCACTGCAGTCATTTGTTATTGTTGTTCCGACCAGTCAAGTGCAGTGTTAGCAGAACGGCGAGCCCGGCTAGCAGTTCTGTTGGCGCCGTTCTTATTCCATGATGTATCCAAGACGTGGTATGTAACACATGGAGATTTATATATTATTAGACCTGTATATATAATAGGGTACAATATATATTCTTGAGCAATGATTATGTGCAGCAAATTTGGGCAGTACAGGGCTGAAATTGGGTAGCCCGTTACAATCACAACACCAGAAAACGACATTACAAAATACCTTTATATATAAATAAATACGGAAAACAACACATGAAAATAATAATACCAACACTTTTTAACATGATACTGGATACCCTTTTGGGAATAGAGAAAATATCAAATGTAAAAATAGAAATAAAAAAATGGCTAATTGGCTCACAGACTTAATGAAATAATAATACTAGAACGACTAGTATGACGAATAAGCTACGAAATAGACTCGAGACTGGTTTTCGAATATTAAATAAAATATAAAATGTAATAGATTTAAGGAACTAAATTAAGTATTAGAATTATGTTAGTTGTAAGAATAGACTTAAAGGAATGAAATGTATTTATTATATATTTACACTATTACATGTATGTATGACATTTATGGTGAGGCACCAGCTGACAAGCACATTGTTCTTAGCTGGACCATGTTTAATGATTAAAAATATGTACTCCAGATACAATAAATTTTAAAAAATCTGAGGATACAATTAAAGTATCAAAATATTGAAGTTTGTGTAAATATGTATTACTGTCTATACTTTTATTTAAGTTTTATTTTTGTTTAATTTTTCTACAAGTCTATCATTTATTTATTACATAATATTATGTTTTGCTTAATGCACTTTATTTCACACATTAATTCCTCTTTCATACATACATATACTGATCTCTATGCATACACAATTCGACAAACACCATATTTTTAAACTCACTCAGCTACTAAATACTCATCCAATCAAATGATTACCTAAACATCAGTATTGTATGTTTAATCTTCTGATATAAAAATAAGGACTATGAACTATCTGTAACTATAATCAATATAATTTAATCTAGGAGATAAATTGGATCATGATTTAAACTCTTAAAATGCAACTAAATTTACAATAAATAAATTATATTTTATTGGAATTCAAAATCTACAATAAGTGGTTGGAATTGATTACTACATTAAATATAAGTAAGTTTATTATCACCACAAAAGGATGGATACATTTATGTACTGCACAGATCATCTCCTCGTCTGTTTGGGCTGGGCAATTTGTAATTGTATCGAATTTTAGCTCTGAAATATATAAAAAATACTGTTTTTAAGGCTACATTATTTACCTTAAATATTCTACCAAGGTCCACAAAATTAAATTGTCCATAAAACATTTGTTCTACAAATTCATGCATATGCCTCAAAATGATAATTGTTTATATAGTGTACACTTCGTTTATCCTTAAAGGTAGCAAGCTTACCTTGCAGCTTATAATAAAGGGCCATACTCTAATTGGTCAGGGTAAATGGAGTGTACATTAATTATAATGCATTTTACGGTTCATAAGAGTAAACACCTACTGAGCCATCACTCTCGCAATAGACTGGACTGCCAATGACGAGGAGATTGGTGATTGAATTTCGATCAGGTGTATTGAGGGTGGTTTTTCCTAAATTGTTTAACCTTTTCCTTCCACACAAATGGAGGTACATTTCAATTAAATTCAACCATCCTCATCTCTAATTATTTCTAACTAGCCTAATTAGATCATATGAGTGTGTACAATCCAAAAGGGTAGTGAGATGTGGTGACCAAAAAAAAAATTGTAATTATGGGGAAAAGGTATAAAATGGTTGAATTCAATAAATATGATAAGAGGACAAAACTTGTACTCTTATTTTTTAAATAATGTAAAGCAGCAGAATAACAAAAATATATGAAAAGTTTTTACAATCAAGTTGAGTATTAACAGTTTTCTCAAATAACTGTCTATTTCAAATCCATAAATACATATTTTTAAAATTTAATGTTTAACAAACATATATTTCTAAAATAAATTAAACCTTTTGAAAGGGATAATGAGACTCAAATATTTAAGACAGTATAAACTTATGTACTCTTGTAAATGACAAAAGCTCAAATAATTTGTTTAATGAGAATAATACACATTTTCAAAGTTGAAATACCTTATTTTATAATAGTAATAATTTAACTAGAGCTACTGATATCATAAATTATAAAATACATTTTTAAACACTTTTTATTGATG
Source organism: Timema bartmani (assembly GCA_902151455.1). Classification (NCBI taxonomy): domain Eukaryota; kingdom Metazoa; phylum Arthropoda; class Insecta; order Phasmatodea; family Timematidae; genus Timema; species Timema bartmani. Next base: position 42,090 of record CABFWB010001788.1, read on the forward strand.
GACTTTTCATAACACACTACATGTCTAGTATAATGCAACAAAACCACCAAATTTGAGATCATTGCTTGCTTGAATGCAAAAACATTATCTTAATTTACTTAACTATATAAATATAGTTTATTTTTAAAGCTCTTTTTGCCTTAATACTATCATGGTTGAGATACTTTTCTATAACACTCATAAATCACAAATTTCATCGTCACCTGATGTAACATCCTCATTTTTTCAATTCGAAGCAAACTCAAATCAAATATATGAAATATTCTTGAAGTCAAATCAAAGTTAAGATATTTTTTGTTTGTTTGTTTTATGATTGAAAAAATATTTTTCTATACACGGTCCGGCATAAGTCGCTTTACCAAAAATGCAAGAGATCCTTTTTTATCTTAAATACATAAAAATTGAATTACCTGTTATAACAACTGCTCAAAGTGACTGCCTTTCTTTTCAATGCATTTAAAACACCCATCTGATACAGATTTACAGATTATATCACACAATTCTGGCCAAAATATTTTTTGAAATTTAAGCTATATAACTTCTTTGAAATGGCCCAAATTGCACAGTTTCACAGAAAAAAACATTGTTTTTCATTACTCCCCACATGGAGAAGTCACTGGGGGTTAAATCTGAAGATCTTGCAGGCAACGCAATGGTTCCTCTTTTACCTATCCACTCGCCGAAGTGCTCATTTAAAAAAGGCACGTACAATAAGTGCTTAGTGCAGGGAAGCTCTATCTTATTGCCAGATAATCCTGTCTCTCATTTTTTTAAATATAAGGATATTCTCCAATTCAATGATTACTTCATGAAGCATATCCAGGTAGCTAACCACGGTCACTGTTCCATCGAAGAATAGGGTCCAATCAAGGTGACCTGGTGGTCTAGGGGTAAGGTGTCAGACTTCTGTGCTGAGGGTCCGGGGTTCAATCCTTGGACCCAGCACAGATTTATCTGATTGCCAAACCCTTCCTTCACCTCTGACAAGATGTGTATTAATCACAACTTGTGAATGTGAGGAATGCCAGGCCTCCACCATGGTTCGGATTCCACGTTAAACTGTAGGTCCTCCATTTCATATCACAATCACCCTACCATTGCACATTAGCATAAGTGCATATAACCCGAATGGGTAGTAAGATGCGGTGCAAATAATAATAATGGGGTCCAATTATACCTGCACTGCATACCCCTGCCCAAACTGTGACTCCTGGTACATTTATTTCTCCAGTGATGACTGCATGTGGATTTTCAATTGCCCAATAAACACAATTGTGCCTATTAACATGTCCATTCAATTTAAAAGTTGCTTCATTGGTCCACAAGATACGTTTATAGAATTCAGGATCTGACTTGTTTTATTTGTGTACTCCTCACAGAATTGAAGGCGTCTGTCGGGATTGTCTTCATGCAGGGCTTGTAGTAGCATAGGCCTGTATGGTTTCATTCTCAACCTTTTTAACATTCTTATAAAACTTCTTTCTGATATTTCTGTCTCTCTTGATGCTTTTCCTGCAGATTTTCGTGGTGACTTATTAAGGGTTATTGCCACAATATGCAGATTTTCTGTAGTACAAATTGATCTAGGACGTCCGGAGCATGGTAAATTGACTACTGAACCTGTCTGCTCAAACCTCTTACTAAGGTTATAAATTACTTGGCAAGTTGGAGGTTGAGTATCATGAAAACGTTCTTTAAAAGCTGTTTTTACTACAGAAAAATCATGATCGCATTGCCACAATTTTTATAAAAGGAACACTTGCTGTTCAGATTAAAGTTTTCTACTCATAATGATGCTTAAATACCAACAGCACTAATAATGATACCATGCACACCACATGTCAGACTAAGCAAAAAAAAAAAAAA
>CABFWB010001788.1:43962-54668 GCA_902151455.1 Timema bartmani
CAAAAAAAAAAAAAAAGTGTACATGCTATTTCAATAAGTTTAAGGGAGGGGGATAAAGATGTTTAGACGTAGCAATTCTATTCATAGAACGCAGTCACCGACCTTGACTTGGGCAACAGTAAACGGTGCTAAGGACAGCAGCGGTAAAGTGACTTATGCTGGACCCTGCATAAAAATTACTTGGAATTGTTTTATTACACAAGTTTTGGTAATATCTCGTTTTAATACAATAAAATAAGTTATTCTCAGAAATTAGAAGTCAATTACTTCAGTTTTTTTCCATATGGATATTAGTTTATAATGTATAAATCATTTCAGAATGGGATTAATTGACCAAAAATTGACTATTTTAGCTCACAATATTTTTACTTGCAAAACTTTGTAGTTGTCGAAGACAAAATTTTTCTGAGCCAAGTCAAGGTTTCAAAGCTTTGCGCACCCTTCTTTAGGCTGGTAACAATTTTTCTTAATAAAGCGATTAATTTATATAAGATACAATTATAATCTGAAATATATACCAGGGCTCTAGAATACTACCTCCGACTTTTGGTTTTGTATACCAAGACTCAACCACAGAGCTATCTTGGTTGGTCTCATATCCAAGATAAATATTTTCTCTTTGGTTGAGGTTATAAGTCAATGCGGTAGTTAGTGAAATATTGTTTACTTAAAGCACTTTAGCATATCACCCGAATGGGTAGAAAGACGCTCTGTGAAAAAATAATGCACTTTGATATCAACATGGGGTCTCATTCTGGCCTTAAACCTATTAATAAAGACAGGGTGTCTACCATCCGGGAAAATCAGGGAAAACGGGAATTAGCCGGGAATTTGAAGTGATCGGGAAAAAACGGGAAATAAGCTGGGAATTTGGTAAATTACAATAAAAATCTGGGAAAATGTGGATTTACTCAAAATTTGAAATATAATAATTATTAAAACAATAAATAATAATGTTATTCAAACTGTAGTTTTTTTGTAGATGTGTAATAAATTTTATAATTCCTAATAATGTTAATACAAATTTAAAAAATATGTTTATTTAAATTTTAAAACTTATTATTATTCATAAAAAAATATTAATAGAAAAATGAGGGGGGAGGTGGGGGGATTAGAAGGATGTGACATACTTTTTAGTCGGGAATTTTAGGAAATGATCAGGGGAAATCAGGGAAAAAGTCGGGAATTTCATTGGTCAAGTTGAGTAAACACCATGTAAAGAGTTATAACAATAATTTCTAGTAAACTATATGAAGTAAATGCCTTCCATTTCTCTAATTTACCTCTTTTTCATAATACAACTATATTCACTTTAGTTTAATATTGACAGCTTTTAATGTGTGATATAACTAGCTATAAGACAGCCATTCTGACTAAGTCAGCTTATATGCTGCTCTATTTACAATTAGTTTGCATGGTGCTGAATTTGTACACAATATATTGAAATCATTATTAAATTAAGACTATGTCACTATGTGTCATTGATAAACACAGTTCAAATAACTTGAAAATTATCACAACACAGGAATCAAGCCTGATACCTTTAGCCTAGTGTGTCCTTGCGTTTATAATGGAGTTATCCAATCTTTTACTTTATTCATAGTAATACATACTGACTATTTAAGGCAGATAGAATGAGTTAATTTGGTGATCAGGGTCTACTTAGAGCTATCAGAAATACACCTGCAATGGCTATTGGTAAGCTTTTATGTTGTCATTTGTAAAATTGGCTTATGAAGTTCTTATTTAGTATTTAAATGCATGCATTGCTTGAATCTAGAATGTTAGCATAAGAGGTCCATTTTGGCTTAAAGTTTATCTTAATTGTATCTCACACAGGGTATGTTAAGCACCTGTAAAAATGCCAAATAAAATAATGTTTACAAAGATTGACCAAATTACTCTCTTTACAAAGAACTTGAATGGGTATGGTATTTTATAAATTACGGCAAACATTGGATCTGGCATGAGCAAATCAAACTATTTTCTTTATGAGTATTGATGAAAATTAACACTAGCAAGTAGCACTCGACTAATATTTTCATTATTCAAATAATACTCCCAAGTGAATTTCATTCAATTTTTAAATAGCCATCCATCGATTTTAGGCACTTCATGCTGGTTAACTCTGACACAGTATAGAATTAAGATTAACCCGTTGTATATTTTTTTACTAGAAAAACAAATTATATTGTTAATATTCTTGGATGCTATAAAACATAACTTAAATGTTACTGACTAAATATTCTTACTGTGCTTGTACTTATCTAGGTCTCCACTGTGGAGGTGTGTTTCGTCTGTCTGCGGGGAACCCCAAGTTAGTTGAACAGCTGAGAGCAGCATTTGACCATACAGGTGATGCTGACTTGGAAGGAACAAATGATGTGGCCTCGGTGGCGTCCCTGCTTAAGCTATGGCTCAGAGAACTGCCAGAGCCTGTCATATTGAACCATGTAGCACAACAGCTGCTAGACATAACTGAGAGTGAGTCTGTATTTTAAGAGGCGAAAATTACAATGAAGTTTCATTATCTGGTTGGCATGGGGCCTAACTTGATTGTTATCTCCATTATTTTTGATTTTATTAGCTTAACCTCAAATATATATAAATAGCAAGGAAGAGACAAGAAAGTGTGATCTTATTTAATACACTCTTTGTTTACCATGAAAGTTAGCAAGTCTGTCCGTCAAGCTAAAACTACTGCTATCTTCCAGGGTAAATGAGTGTAAATTAAATAACTTCTTTTTATTAAATTGTTAATTTCCTTTTTGTATACATCAGCCACCTGCCTCGGTGGCATAGTTGCCTAACGCGCTAGTCGTGTTGAGCTCGACCGCTGAGGACAGGGAGATCAAGGTTTGAATCTCGGTCGGGTGAACTGGGGGTGGTTTTTCCTAAATGATTTTCCACTCTCCCTCCACGCAAATGTGGGTTCACTTCCTATAAATTCAACCCTCCCCATTCCTAATCCATTAACGTAATTAGTACTTAAGCGTATAACCCGAACGAGTAGTAAGACACGGTGCTAAATATATATTATTATTATTATACATCAGCCATTTTTCTATCCTCTTACAAATATTTTCATAATTTTTCCTGTTAGAATGGCTAATAAATGAAAAAAAATGTGTAAATATAATTTGGTTAAAAGTGTCAAAGTTTACCCTAGTAAAAACTACCTAGCATATTCAAGATAATCATTTGTAGCTACTTGCCTTGGTGGTGTAGTTAGCTAACGCACAAGTTTCGTGTTGCTAGACTGCTGATGATGGGGAGATCAAGGTTCAAATCTCGCTTGGGTGAACTGGGGGNCTTCCCAATTCCTAACCCATTATATTAATTAGTACTTAAGCGTGTAACCCGAACGGGTAGAAAGACGCGGTGCTAAGTATTATTATTATTATTATTATTATTATTATTATTATTATTAATTTGTATCTTTTACAGTAGAACTTTATATATAAAGGTCTATTAAATAATTGTTTCACCATAAAATTTAAATTATGTATTTGATACACAAGATCCAACATCTTTGTTCATTCGGTAGTGTGTCTGCCTACCGAGCTAAGGGTACCGGGCTCAATTCTCGGCATGGCCAAAAAATTAATCATTGATGAAATATGGGTTTACCCTTTCACATTGATAAATTAACCACCAAGGACTGGATGATGTGCTTATCCTTGTCTTAAGTTTGATTATAAGGCATATGAAGCTACGGCTGGCCTAATCAGCTGGTAGTAGAAAATATATGACTTTAATAAAAAACTCGCCCAGGTCACAGGCTGGAAACAGTAGTGGATGTAAATTTGAAACACAAAACACAATATGTCACAACTAGGGTTATATAATACTATTTAGTAAGGACCATGCTATTAATTGTTATATCAATTTTTGTTAATATACTACTAATAAAGCCTCTTATTTGATTGGTTATAATTTTTCATACTTTCTGAAACAAACTAAATTTATTTAAGTGTATTTACCAATTATTATTTTAAAGTGATTTCTCATACAAAGAGACAATCATTTTTCAGTGCTTGTATGACAATGTATGGTTATATGAGGCGATCTCATTCTTTAATGACTTTGTAAATGTTCCATATCCTTATTCATTTGTTTTCACCTTGTTGTGATTTGAACTAAACCTACTTTGTCATCTTGGATGATTTATTTACTCTTAATGATCATGTGCTCCATGAAATCTAATAATTGAAGAGACTACAACCTTTTGCTTTTTACATTGTATGTTCCAATTTGAATGTCCAACCTGTTCATAGTTTGGCGACATAAAATAATATATAGGAAATAATTAGAGTAGTTTGTGATTGATGGTGTAGGTGTGTAGGATGTAAAAATAGGATGATCAGAAAAATTCCTTTAGTAAGAACAATAGCCTATATTACCCGCCTCGGTGGCGTAGTTGGCTAACGCGCTAGTCGTGTTAAGCTCGACCACCGAGGACGGGGAGATCAAGGTTCGAATCTCGGTCGGGTGAACTGGGGGTGGTTTTTCCTAAATGGTTTTCCACTCTCCCTCAATGCAAATGCGGGTTCACTTCCTCTAAATTCAACCTTACCTATTCCTAATCCATTAGCGTAATTAGTACTTAAGCGTATAACCCGAATGGGTAGTAAGACGCGGTGCTAAATATAATAGCCTATATTTATTTTTCTAACTTTGTTGACATTTTTAAAACTAATTTATTTTCCCAAAAATTATTTATTTGCCAATTTTATTGTACTTTCGAGCTACTCTAATTTGGAGAAAATAACAGTCTCTAAAGTAAGTCGACTATTTTTCCTAATTTCGATAAAAAAATTTAATCTATCCAAAAGAAATTAAAAACTGGATTTTTCTTTTTATGTGCTAACTATAGTCCACTTCACATTGTATATATTTAAAGTTTACATTTGGGTTGCTGCCCTTTGTCTAATTAATGACAAATTTATAGAGGGCAATGTATTAAAATCTACAATATTAAGTCATATTATTTTAGTAACTCAAAAATGTAGCTCATGTGAAAAGGGGTTTGTTACTTAAATAGATTAAATACTAGGTGTGGCTATTAAATAACCAGACTGAAGTCATAACACTTTTTATTTGTCACCAATTACAGCAGAAGTTTTATCGCCTTCAATGTACTCCCCTTGGCAATCCCTACACCGCTCCATATGACGTTTCCATTGTTGAAAGCAGTGCTGGAAGTCCTCTTCTGTCAGCTGGCTGAGAACCTCCATCGCTTTTGCTTTAACCGCTTCCATACATTCAAATCTTGTCCCCTTCAGCGCCAATTTGACCTTGGGAAATAGAAAAAAGTCACAGGGGGCAAGGTCGGGCGAGTACGGTGGATGTTCCAACACGGTGATGCCGTATTTTGCGAGGAACGCTTTCACAGACAAGGCAGAATGGGCTGGTGCATTGTCTTGGTGAAGGATCTAGAACCTGGTCTTCCGCAAATTGGGTCTTCGTCTTCTCACACGCTCACGTAGGGCCGTCAGAACCTCGATGTAGAAATGTTGATTGATCGTTTGACCCTCGGGTACCCAGTGAACGTAGACAATGCCACAAATGTTGAAAAAGACAATCATCATTGCTTTGAATTTGGATTTGCTCATCCTGGCTTTATATTTGCCTTGGCGAGCTTGGGCTCTTCCAATGCATGGATTGCCTCTTTGTTTCGGGATCGTAAATAAAAAACCACGATTCATTACAAGTAATCACCTTGTCCAACAAATCTGGATCAGTGGCGATGTTGTTTAGGATGTCAGTACAAATGTTCGGTCTTGATTTCTTTTGCTCGGGAGTGAGGAGTTTCGTCACCATTTTTGTGCAAACCTTCCGCATGTTAAATGATTCATGCAAAATCTGTCAAACACTTTCTTTGTCGATTCCTGTCATTTCAGCAAGCCACTCGGGTGCTCAGACGACGATCAGCGCGGATTAATTTACCAATTTTTCCAATGTTTTCATCCTTTTTTGATGTTGAAGACCGTCCTGGGCGCCGATCGTCTTCGGTCGTTTCACGCCCTTCTTTACACCGTTTAAACCACTCAAAAACTTGTGTGCGGGATAAACATTCATTCCCGTAGTCTTCTTTCAACGTTGCATAAGCTTCTGTGGCAGTTTTCCCTAGTTTAACAAGAAACTTGAGGTTAACCCGTTGCTCCGTCTGACCACTTGGCATTTTTCCGACGCGCCACTAGTGCGTAGACTAATTCAATCAACTGCTACAGTCAAACTGAGCGACCTGCTGGCTTGTCTAGCGAGCTCAGGGTGGCGGAAGGACCATCAGACACAGTCATGTTCAAACATGTCACGGCACGCTCGCAGTTTGTTGGGAGCAGCATCAGTCCGGTTATTTAATAGCCACACCTCGTAATCTTTTGCAGAAGGTTAGGAAACACTCAGTTTTAAACCTTTAAAAAACCTAAATAACTTACAAAACAAATGAAACATTTATATTTTGATGACAAAATTTTTTAAATAAAATGTTTATTTTATAGTTGTAGTAAATATTTTTCACTCACTAACTTTGTTTGAATCAAATTTAATACTTTACTTTGGTAATCTTTATATTTATGTATTTTAAGTACATATTTGTTCAAACATGTGATGTATTTTAATGTTAATTTCATTTTGATATTTAAAATATGAATTAAATTATGGTAAATACTCCTCCAAACCAAAATATTGAGTTTAAATATTCCTTTTAAGAAATGCTTGTCTCAACCACTGCTAATGAGTAAATGTGTTTATTTGGTTATTGTTAGAATGGCATGATTTCTTAAAGAGTGTAAATCTTAGTTGTTTTATGTGTGTTTCAGAGGAGAAGGCAGAGTGGTGCAAAATTGTGTCAGGAGTATTAGCTGAACTGCCCGAGCAGAATCAACAATTACTTGGTTATCTGCTGCAGTTTCTCCATTGTTATGAGTACTTACACCACCCTAAGTGCCATCACTCATCCGGTGGCGTGGCGGCCATATTTAGTCCACTGTTGTTGGTGCATTCTGCTCCATTACGTATTCAAGATGCTAACATGCTGATTGGCAACTTGATTCGTGAATCCAGTCATATATTCCAACCTAGGTAAACATGATTCTTATTCTTGGAATATTTTCTTAATAGTTTATTTTAAATCATATATGCATAATCTATTATATTAAAAACAAATTTTACATCAATTACTGTTTCTAGCCTGTGACCTGGGTCATTTTTTTTTTTATTCAAGCCATGTATTTTCCACTATCGGCTTGCTAAGCCTGTTGTAGCTTCATATGCCTTATAATCTAACTTAAGACTAGGACAGGCACAACATACATTCCCCGGACGTTAATTCATCATTGTGAAAGTGTAAACCTACATTTCACCAATGATAAGTTTTTCAACTATGCCGGGAATCAAACCCAGGACCCTTAGCTGAGTAGATATATGCGCTACCGACTGAGCTAAGGTGTCGGATTATTATACTAAACGGAGAATATATATATTTTTAATAAATATAAAATCTCCTAATCTAAGAATTCCAGTAATTATAACGACAATACCAACTTGAGGGTTTTTGAATTATAATTATGAGATAGAGCTTTGATTCTCTATCATAGATTTCAAATTTGTCTAAAAAATGTATGAACATTTATTGTTATCTTATTGGGTTTTTTGGGACCTGTCCTTCTCTTCTCCTTCACCCTTATAGGATTTATTACTTGATAGTTTCAATGCTCGTGCACATCATCAGGGATAAATAAAAGTAATTAAAAATACTATGTCATTAATGTTTAATCAATGCATTGGTGCATCTGATCAACTAATTTTGAAAAAATATATATAGTATAAAATAAATATTGCCAAATCTAAGAAATAATGTTGAGACAAATTTTAGACCATGTAAAAAAGGAGGATTTAGTATTAGAGGTGTGTGAAGTTTCAAAACTTTGATTTGGCTTTGAAACTAATATCAGCTTTGACTTTCACTTCGAAAAAAATTCCCTCCTTACAATCTCAAAGCTTTGCCAATAAATATATTGACATCTAAATCACACATGGTAATTCAATTAATATATATATATATATATATATATATATATGTGTGTGTGTGTGCACATGTATTTTTGTTACAGGGGTTTGGAGGCCAGTGCTAACAATGATTTAGTGGACATCACTATGGCCACCACTCACCAGCATCGCAAGCGGAAGGAGAGACATAAATCCCTCAGTTCACAAACTCAAGACAAGGTCATAAGGTAAGCTTCCAGTAGATCTTTATTTATATCTCATTATTAAAAAATTTTAAAAATTTGGAGTGTCTTTTAAATTTTATTTTGTTTTATTTATATCATTTCTATATTTTAAAGCAAAATATATCAATCTATCATCAATAATTACTTATAATTTTAATGTGGTTACTGACTGGTAATTGAGGCCATTCCTCGGCTGTTGTAAGAACTCGACCATTGAGAGTTTGGTAATCACATAATATTGCCCCAGCCTATATCTTAAATAACTTCTCACACTTGTGAAGTACCAATCACTTTTATTTACTCAGTAAAACAAATCTTCTCAAGAGTGAATGGGTTGAATTAAATGTTTTACATAATGTTGGAAATATTGCTTTCAAAACAGAGCTAAGTGAACCAAACTAACCGGTTTCATGAATTTGCTAAATTAACCAAAATATATTTTCAAATAAATCTTAAGTTGAATTCGACAACAAGTTTAAATCATTCTAGCAATATAATTAGTAGATACAATAATATGGTAACAATTTTTAATTCTATTTTGATAATTTATTAAGGTAATGAGTAGTGACACCAAAATATTGCAAGACATGTTTTTACGAAATTTTACTTGCACATTAAAGTTCATATTAAAAGAGTTTTAAAGTTCATTGGAGCATTTTTGAATGTATTATACATAAACGAAATAAAAGAAAATTGAATTGTTTCAAAAATAAATAATTTGATCTTTTATATACAAATAATGTTTACTTATCAACAACATCCAAACTATACACATCTTTTCTTATAACCAGGCGATATAGTTCTTTGCTTGAAATAGCCAGAAAAATTATTATCAACAGCACTAATATAATGTTTTTCACAATATTCCTGTAACAATATAAGAAATTCGAAGAGAAATAAAGTAAGTATTTAGCAGTGGATATCTAATAAACATTAAATCAGTCATTTCTAAATCAGATCCACCTTTTTTCTCTATGGTTAATAGAGGCAAATATTTCAAATATAAGTAATTGACATTTAGCTGCATTCTTTTAATCCATATCACTATACAACTAAAGGAAAAATGACACCAAATGGCTATATTAAATTAAACATTGGATGAAGGATAGAAGGGCAAGGCCTCCACACTTACCGGAAAATTGTAGGCCTCAAAACTCACAATTAAAACACAATAAAAAATACAATTATGTAACTTTGACTGAAGAAGGGGACTGATATAATCTGAAAATTACATAATTATGTGTTTTGTTGTGTTTTAGTTTTGAACTAACTTTAGTTTGAGTAGAATTTTTTTTTTTAATTTTTAGCAGAAAAATGCCTTTATTTTACCAACTTTTAATACTGAAATTCAACTTTTTATCCAACCAAGTTCAATAAGTTTATTTACACAATGAGTCTTTAGTAATTAATAATATATTTAACAAAATCCAATCATTTCATGTACAAAATGGGTTTTTAGTAATTAATAATAAAATAAATTTTCATTAGTCTACAAAATTTTTCTATAGATAAGCTATGAATAGTGTTTGATTTATTATATCTCAGTACATCACAAAAGTTATCGTCTGTTAGTATCAATTTTATCTAGTTTTTATCAATCCTTTAAAAGTAAAATTACAACAATTAATTCAATAATCATATGCAATTTATATAGTTATATAACAAATGGGGCTAAAAGTAATAAACCAAGTTCTTGGTTTCTTGGCTGGCAAAGTAATCACTCTTGGGAACTCCCCTCATGAGAACTAGGTCACTAAACTGAAAACAATAATGTTTATGTATTTGCTTCTCTATTGCTATCTCTGGCTCATCTTAAACCTTCTCTTCCACTTTGTGAATAATGTCTTCCCAATTAGGCTTGTTCTCTCTCTGAGGAAATTTTAGTCGCTTTAACAAAATATATTTTATATAGTGGCTGGTTTTCAACACACCAGAGGTGCACATGATTGCCTCATGTTTGTGATCATTTAAAAAGATGTTGATGAAAGGGCCACACAGTATCCACTTTGTATAGTACTGAAGGCAGAACTTACACAAATTTCGTCTGATATCCTGCATACAAAATTCGCTGGGACCCACTTCAGTGATTGCGTGGCCTAACGTGCAACTCTTGCAGTAGGCTAAACTGCTGATAATGAGGAGATCAAGGTTCGAATCTCAGTCGAGTGTACTGGGGTGGTTTTTCCAAAATGGTTTTCCACTCTCCCTCCACACAAATAAATGAAGGTACACTGCCTATTAGTATAACCTTCCTAATCCCTAAAACCATTATCGTAATTAGTACATAAGCATATAACCCGAACAGGTAGTCAAACATGTGTAGCATTTATTGCTATAAGTACAGTCAACAAGGCAACAAAGCAGTACTTACCCAATATCACCACCCAGGCTCGGCAAGAAATCAACAACACGTCCGGCCGCATCAGAACCCACTCAACAAATGCCAGAGAGCTATCAAGAGTCTGGACA
>CABFWB010001788.1:55556-67775 GCA_902151455.1 Timema bartmani
CTATAACATTAGGAATGTATGCGAGAAATATGTTTTGAGTAAAAAATTAAATTGTGAACTAAACGGTTGGACTTGATGATTAGGTATACTTTGGATTTACTTGTGGAAAGACATTATATTTATTTAATTGTAACGATGAAAGAAAGCAACAATGTTATGTCCAAAATAATATTTAATATAATAATTATTTTTACATATCAATAAAACTTTATTTTCTATTTGCCATCTTTTGAATTATGTTAGGTTAAGTTATCCCTAGTTTAGGATATGCATACTACCCAGGCACATCCCATCTGGTTTTCTAATTTATTAAATTAGTACAGTATTTCTCACATTTTTTTAATGAAGGAGGATCGTGTTTCCTTTTGCTTATTTGTTGATATTGCTGGGCACGTTTTCCGTACCCAGTATCTTCGCATTAATACTTACTCTTACTGCGCACTCCTATTTAATTTTGCATTTAACTTATTTGTCGAGAACTTTGCTTTCTATTATTTGTATTTGTGCCCCTCTATTTCTAGAGCTTGGGTAACACATGGTGCTAAAAAAAATTTCTGGCGTTACTTTGAGTGTCTAATAGAGGAATATATCACCTGGCTATTGAGAGGAGTAGCCATAGTGTCTATCCTAACTTTAATTAGCTATTTACATATGTAACAGAACATAAATCTACTTTAAAAATAGAATTTAATTTATTAATTGGCTATACTTATTACATTGTAATGTTCCCAGTTTTATTTTTGTGAACAGTTTATGATTAATGCATTAAACAGATACTCAAATACATTTAGGGTATTTTCATACTGAGATACATGTTGTTGCGTTGTGAACGTCACAAGCTTGGAATCACACCATTTCGTCTGCGAGCCGGCATGCTCTTCACGTCCTCTTGCAGCCGGGGAGCTTCCTGGTCGGGTTAGGAGAGATTCACCTTGTCCCCACCAATGACGCCACCGTCAAAAAAGATTGTCTCCGATTGGTATACTAGAAACCACCAATCAGCTAATTTTCCTAAACACTGAGTGGATAAAGGAGGAGGTTTACAGAACTGTAAAAAACTATATAAACTCGGCGACTTTATGTGTATTTGTGATTTCATTGGCTAGGGCTGTGGACACTATTTTTGTACAAAACAAGGCCTCATCGGAGAAAAAATCGAACACTCACTTGCTGCCTTGGACCGACAGCGTGATACTTCCTGGATTCTGCATGTAAGATATACTTCTCTGCCGCAGTGTCATAATTTTCATTCTCGGGCTCTTCAAGCCACCTTTTCTGCATTATTAAACTCAGTCTTTTACATCTTCAACTTTTAATTCTCATTATTCAAGTTTGGTAAATTTATTGCTTGGGGCTTCTCCCCTATATATATAAGTTGGCCCTCATAAGGGCCTTGGTGACTTTTATGTGTTAAAGTTTTTGGTGGGGCATCTCCCCCATAGAGAAGATTTATTATTGCTTGTTTATACAGGATTTCATCCTTTTTCTCATTATTCGAGTTTGGTAAATGGAGGTTGACCCTCAAAAGAGCCTTAGTAACTTTTGTGTGTTATATCTTTTGTTTGGGGCTTCTCCCCTATATAGAAGTTGGCACTTCTTACCATACTTAATTATTGCTTGCTTGTATGGTACTGCATCCTTTTTCTCATTATTGGAGTTTGGTAAATGGAGCTTGGCCCTTAAAAGGGCCCTAGTAATATTTGTGTGTTATATCAATTGTTCGGGGCTTCTCCCCTATTTATAAGTTGGCACTTCTTGCCATACTTAATTATTGCTTGCTTATAACAGGACTTCAACCTGTTCCCCATTAGTTAAAGTTTGAGAAGTTGCAGTTGGCCCTCAAAATGGCCCAACTAACTGATAGTTTTTTTTTGTGGCCATTTTCCTTTATTTTAATGTACATTATATATTTTATTGCTGTTTTTTTGGTATGGGTTGTCACCTTTAGGACATATTACAGGGCCATGTGCCCTTTAGTATATTGTAGTAACTTCTTAGCATAGCCAATACCACTTCTGGGTTTGTTTCTTTGTTGTTGAATAAATACGTTTTTTCTTATTTCTTCTGTCTGCACTCATTTATTTGCACCAGTTTGTTGCTTGGTAGTAAGCAAAGCTAGCGCTACTAGGTAACAATGTGATGGTCACTAGTGACTTCTACCAGGGTTTGTTACGATTACTCATTGCCAACAAACTAGGTTGCATTTTAGTATTTGACTATTCAGGGATTACTTGACATGCCAGTTTGTGTGGCTTGTGACTGAATTATTGCCATCAGAGCTGAATTCATCAGTCCCAGAGGTGAAGTATAATGGCAACTGATAAAAATCTGATAACTAGAGCTTTTTCAGGTCTGATCATTCATTCTTCCATTAGTACTTACTAAGATTGTTACTCTCACTTTTTTTTCATAAGTGTAAAATGAAGTATGAAACTTAACAATTTTCTTTTCACTTGTGCTTTTATCATCAAACTTGGGCAAAACTTTACCATAATTTCTTTCTAAGCATTTTGTTTCATCACTTTGTGTCTATACTCATCTCTTTTAACATCGCAAATGACAGGACGACTTTCGTCTTATAAACTTTCACTTATAAATTCTTTTCTGTTATTCAAATTTAAACTCATAAATAGAACGATAGATACACCAGTGTGCTTTGTGATGAATCAACAACTGACTGCTTGCTGCTAGTTGTCAGGTCCATATGGACTTTGTAGATTCTCTGTGACTGGGTCAGAAACTTCATTGTCCCGGTGTGAAAAGCGCCATTTCAAACTAATATAATTTGAGATCAGTCACTAGTGACTGTCACCTGTGTCCCAGTATGAAAGACTCCTTACCATTGGCGGAGTGTGATCTTTCTTTTTGGTGGGGCCAGGTCAAAGATTACTGGTAGTGATACTTTCTCACCACGTATAAACATACTAAATTAAATTCATTAAAGCTTTCCTTATTTTTAAAAATTATTAGAATTAAAAAAATCACCAATTCTTGATTTTCGTTGTGGCTTCCTAGTGCCAGTTAATGAATACCACAGTATTTTAAGCATCTACTACTCTGCCTAAAATATGCCTATTTTTTGACACCTGCTCATACTGTTTTAGGTCTGAAATTATTTTCAAAAAAGTTGGAAAAATGTTGGCGGGGCCTGGCCCTTATGGCCCCTGCTCCTTACTAAATATTAATTGTCATTCAAGATTGTATAATAATTATGTATGAAACTGCATGGAGCCTGTTCAGACAATCTGCCTGTATAGCTAACCTTATCTATTATTAAAGTTTTGTTTCATTACTATAAATGATATTTATTGACAATATAATATTTTTCCTAACTTTTCTAATAAATATATTAATGAAATGGCAGTGTAATGGCCTTATATATCTTTTTATAACTTGTTGTGTATGGATTTACACCTACACTTGAAATGCATAAGAATGGTTTTCAAAAGGTCATCTGTTACCCAAAAACTTTTATTATAATTATTTATCAAGACAAATAATTGTATAACCTTTACAGATCAAATTCAGAAGAAAGGCCATTAGAATATGATGGAAATCGCAAAGAAATTCGTCGTGTAAGCAGTCATGAAGATTTCAGCTTGGTCAGAGGCAATCACAGAAAGAATAAGAACTCTGCTGATCAAATTGATACTTCAGCAGGCCGAAACATTCGAGTAAGACTCTTATCTTATAGCAGCTGTAAAACTATTTTTAATTAGTTTAGTTAGTATATACATGTTGTAAGTAGAGCTCTAAGAATTTCAAAACTTTTAATAATATAATTATAAAATGGAATTTGGGAAATCTATCCTGAGGAGACTCTGTCTCTTAAGTTGCGAAAACACTGTCTGGACCATTTTGAAAAATAAACAGGTGTTGTAAGCAGGAACAGATTATAATGATATTTAGTAGTTTTGCATAGTAACAAACTCTAACAATCTCCATAATAGGAACTAAGACTAGTAAAATATTCTGGCTTTAGTTAAAATTAAGTTTAATAATGAAAATAGTGTATAAATTACAATTTTAAAATAGAATGAAAGACTAAGAATACATTTTAATTTTATTATAAACTAGAAGAGTTGAATAAGAAATTACAAGTAAATTAATTATAGTGAGAAATAATAATGAAAAAATTAATAGTAAATTGAATAGTATGTTATAAGAAAGTGTAGTAATATCAATAGTGTCTAGTAGTGCTGTATTAGTAGGGCTGGCAATCCCTCATAATTTTTCTTAGCATCGCGTCTTACTACCCATCTAGGGATGAGGAAAGTTGAATTTAGAGGAAGCATACCAGCACTTGCTTCGAGAAAGAGTCGGAAAACATTTAGGGAAAACACCCTCAGTACACCTGATAGGGATAGAACCATTATCTCTCAGTGATCGCCTTTCTAGTATTTTGCCAGAGTAGCGCCTTAGACCATGTGGCCATCTAAGCAGGTCCCTCCTAATTTAAGCCACGATTTAGCCTGGTGCTCTATTTCAAATAACCAATGGTAATTAAAATTTTATAGTAAAGTAAATTGAACTAAATAAAAAGGAAAAATAAATCACTAAGAGTAAATTTGATGAAGAAAGCCCACCTAGGGAAAGAGGAAAAATGTGGGAAGAATCCAATGCACAAAGGTGACATCTTCTTCCTTTCTTTGTGGTTTGTGTCAAAACGATGATTGTTCATTCGCTGTCTGAGAGTCACGCTGTCATCAGAGTATATAGGCCTTACTACAGGTTCTCTCAGACAGCGAATGAACAATCATCGTTTTGACACAAACCACAAAGATCTGGACAAGCCTGTACCCATTCATGCTGGTACCCACAACCAGGACTTTCAAACCTGCTACACCACCAAAATATTAAGAGCATTTCCCAAACAGTGCAACAGTTCTCAACTTAGACAGTGGGAACTGGCCCACCAATGGATTACCAAATCAAGACTACCACCAGGCCTGAACAGAAGATAGTTTTTTTTCTTTTTTTTTCCCCTAGAATTTTTTTTCCCTAGATTTTTCAAATTATTATTATTATTATTATTACTATTATTACTATTATTATTTATTAATATCATTTTAAAATATCATTTTTTATTTTTCATTACTATCATTATTTGAATAGATCTTTATAAATACTAACCATAGCCAAGGAATTTATATTTACTTCCAAAACCAGTTGGCACAATGTGTTTCTAACAGTTCTTATTTAAATTCAAAATGGAGTAATCCATTGTTTGTGTTATTTGTACCCTCTCTCTTCTTTGTGTTTGATAAAGGCAACAGTGCCGAAATATTATTCTATTTGTGTTAAAATGTGTGTGTGACTACTTCTACTATTGAAGACAGAAGAAAGGAAGAAGATGTCACCTTTGTGCATTGGATTCTTCCCACATTTTTCCTCTTTCCCTAGGTGGGCTTTTTTCATCAAATTTACTCTTAGTAGTTTATTTTTCCTTTTTATTTAGTTCAATTTACTTTACTATAAAATTATTTAGCCATTGGGCCACCTCATTTTTATACCATGGTAATTAAAAGTAATTATGAATAATTCACGATAAATATCATATTTGGCAGGGACAATTATATCAAACAAAGATTTATGGTAATAATATCTATGAATAAATATGATAGACTTTTAGAAAAATAAAGCATTAATGCGCTAGTTATTGTAATTAGTATTTTATTTTTCTACAATTTTCTCATATCTTCTTATTAAATATTATATTTTGCTTAGTAAAATTATTTTATAAATAATAATAACATTGAGTTAGTGGTATGAATGAAAATTTAATTAAAATGTATTTAAATAGTACAAACATAATTTAATAATATTTTAAAAATTCACTAACATTAATAAGTCTGAAACCTTAGTTTAGTCGGAAGCGTGTCTACCTACTAAGCTAATGGTCCCGGGTTCATTTCCCGGCATGGCCGAAAATTTATCATTGTTGAAAATATGGGTTCACCCTTTCACATTGAAAAATTAACGGCCGGTCCTAGTCTTAAGATAGATCATAAGGCATACGAAGCTACGACAGGCCTAGCCAGCCAGTATTGGAAAAATAAATAACAACTCACCCAGGCCATAGGCTGGAAACAGTAATGGATGTAAAACCAATATTAATAAAAAAATGTATTATACATTTAAATAGTATTTGACATAAACAATAATTATAAAGGTGTTTAAGATGAACCAATTCAAGCTAAAATGTTCTTCTCTTTCTCCTATTTTGCTATTACCCCATCTCTTTTTCCAGACCTGTAACAAATAAAATTCTTGCTGAACACGCTGACATGACATCAATTATATCTACTAGCGAGCCCTATTCATGGCTACTCATTCCTGAAATATATTCTTAAATTAACCAATCATTACTTCTAGGCCTATGCAGGAATTAAAATTTGATTTTGGAAAATTTGTGGATGGGAGAGAATAATTTCACACCTGAATGGCAAATATTAGTTTTAGTTTTGTTTTTTCCAACCTATGATTATATTTATTAAATAAATGTAAATTAAAATAGTGAAAAATAAACCAATTTGATCGAATTTAGATAATTAAAAGCACATTAAATTTAAATAAAGTTTAGCTATTATGAAATCATGACAATTTATGGACACCAACAAACATAAAATAATCATACAAAATAAAAGTACTTTAATTCAATTATATATATAAATCTTGAATGTATATTAAACTAAAATATGACACTGATTCTGTATGAAAATAAGTTAAATTAAATTAAAATTATGTATTAGTCCAAACAGGGACTTATTTTTTAAATCACCTTTAAAATTTGTTTAGATAACTAATGCAAGAAAAATCTCTCAACCTAGCATTGAGAGAAACTCATTACCTCCTTGCCCAATGGCAACAATGTAAAGTGTGACCGGTTTTCCTCATTTCAATGTCGTCGTCGTCATCATCATCATCATCATCAACTTTCCAGGCTGTGGTTATTGAACATTTTGAAATACTCGACTTGAAAGGAAAAACCCAAGCTAGCAGACCCTTAATATATCTATAAAATCACCATAAAAATCAATTTATCTAACTAAAAAGAGTAATTTAATCTCAGAGAATTAAAAAACACAATTGTGCTTATAAAAATGTGTGCACTCATTTTCTCATTTCTGTCAGCAAAATAAGGTGCATGACTTTGTTCTTTAGCAGCAACTACAGCAGCGTGGAGGTGTTGGTCTGCCCCTACACGAACACAACTCCACAGTTACCCATGCTCACATCACAGTTACACACAATCAGAAAGTGACAAATGACAACTCTCATCCAGTCTCTACAGAAGCAGGGGATGATTTGGAACATGAAAGGCGTAG
Organism: Timema bartmani; assembly: GCA_902151455.1. Lineage (NCBI taxonomy): Eukaryota > Metazoa > Arthropoda > Insecta > Phasmatodea > Timematidae > Timema > Timema bartmani. Next base: position 62,885 of record CABFWB010001788.1, read on the forward strand.
AAGCAGTGAAAGATTTGCTCGCACAGCTACACCACGGGGTCGTCGAAACATAGCACGTCGGCGTAGAGCCAATCCAAAATATACTAGCTCTGATAAAGATGATATGGATGAAGGAAGCTCTTCAAAGGTAATGTGTAGCTTTGTTTATATATGCTTATATTTTTTGTTGTGTTTTATACACATTAATTTTTTCGGTCTCTAGAAAATATTATACCATGTTCTGATTTTTACTTCTCATATATTGTCAGCTAGTTTTACTTGTTATTTGTGCAAGGTTGAAAAAATGTCAAATTTAACTGAAAACATTTTTGACCAAATGTGGACTTAACAGTTCCTAGTATAATCTTTTGAACGAGTGTCTACCTTTTGATTTTGGATGTTTGTGCTTGGTAAGTTCAAGGAACTTATAGAAAAGACATCTAGACATTTAATGGCCTAGTGGCCTTTTGAACAACATCTAAATGAGCAAGAACTTTCCACACTCTCTGTGATAAAACTATTAACCAAACTCACCTGAGTATAGAAGTGGAGTTGAGATTAATTGTTGAAAAGACTCCCAAACTTAACTAAAGTTTATATTAAAAAAACGAAAACAGTTTCATTTCATCTTGTTGAGAACCAAGACCTAGCTCTCATGAGTTTTATACTTTAATTAATTTACCTTATTTTTATATTTATGTCAAAAGAGGAATTCACAAAAATTTTGGTAAGCTCTTACTTTAACACAATAAAATGCTACAGTAATTTTTTGTTTATTTAGATACATAGAAAATAAATATTATTTCCATCCATCATGTTAGTGACCATTTTATCCTTAAAATTGTATGATTCTAGGCTAAGCCTTAGGTGGGTGGGTGTTTATTGTGTATGCCAATGCACCATTTCAGAAAAAGAGAATTCACAATACAGTAAAACCTTGGATTGCGTGCATAATTCGTTTCGTAAACGTGTTCGTAATACAAAGCACTCGTATATCAAAGTGAATTTCCCCCATAAGAAATAATGGAAACTCAGATGATTCGTCCCACAACCCAAAAATATTTAATCTAATAATGATTAATACCTTTTTTATTTTCGTTATTTAAATGTAACTGTACTGTAATCAAATTTATTAATTAAATTTAATGGTGGCTGGTGTGAGGTGGACGAGAGAGATAGGACGAGGTGAGTTATTGTTTAGGACGACTTTCACTGTCACTAATGGAATCACTGCTATATGTTGGCTAACTCAAAATTTTTTTGTGCGACTTTAACAAAGAACCTATCCAATGAAACTGCTCATATTGCAAGATATCGCTCGTTTATCAAGTTAAAATTTATTGAAAAATTTTGCTCGTCTTACAAAACACTCACAGACCAAGTTACTCGCAATCCAAGGTTTTACTGTACTTAAATTTTTGAGATTCACTTAAATGATTTATTCAATTAATTTCACAGACGGTATTTATAAATACTAAGCAAGTGTTAGAAATAATAATTTTATATATGTGTCTTTTTAAATATTCATTAAAAACCGAATTTTAAGTTGATTATAAAATGCCTAATCATTGTAAAAACTCTGCATTGCTATATTGAACATTATGTTGGTATCAACTGTAAATATTTGGTTAACTTTATGTATCAACCATTAGACCTTCTAATACGAGTTGTAGCAAGTTTTTTTTTTTGCCATTTTGTGTAAGCAATTACATCATTTATCAAGTAGTTTTAAGTGTCAAAAAGTTAGCGTATTTCCTTATTTACCCATTTATCTTTAATATATTTATTTTTAAATAATATTATTTAATTTTAAAACATCCTCATCAGCTAGAAATCAAATTATATATTTTTAATCTCCCTAGAAATAAAAACCAAAATTTAACAAATGATGTTTGTAAATTTCAAAATGAATGATATCTTTGATTTGTTGGTGTGAGAGCAAATGAGAAGTGCATATGTGTATTGTGTGATAAAACTTTTAATGACAACAAGGGGGGCTAAGTTTGGAAAAAATATTTCATCTTTTGAACAATGAATTTGATATAAGGTATCTTTTTAGCAGCCAAAATATGGTCACCAAAATTGCCTGGCTAAACGTAGATTTTAATAAACAGCAGCTTTATTTTAAACAGTTTTTGACAACTTTTTAGCTTGTTCAAAGAAGATACAAATTAACATGGGTGCTAGCTAAAAAAACACTGTTTTTAGACAGAGCTCTAGTAGAATGTATTATCTTATTTGTTATTAAAATTCTGCTGTAGTGATATAAAACAAGGACAAAAATGATTACAAAAGATCTTGTTCATAAATTTACTGATTCCTAAATTAATGCTTATGTAATAACGGTATTTTAAGGGGGCGAGAAAAAAGTACTGTTAACTATCGATAAGTATTATTTGTGATATTTTTTAACTTAATGAGCCAATTAATTAATTAATGCCATATTTCCTTACATAAATTAAATTTACCTGAACAAATAAAGACCAAAGCATTCATTTCCAACTACATAAGATAAGCTGACATAACAGAAGGATTGACCATCTTGTTTGTATGTATGTTACAGGAGAATGAAGAACTGGAGCAAGACAAGTTGTCGATTACTAAACAGCCTGAATGTTCTTCTGAAGATGAGAGCAATCTTTCCAGTCCAACCCATAATTTTTTACAGTTACATCCTCAGGTAGCTTTTTCCATTTGCAAAACTTTAATTTACAAACATTTATTTTCTAATGAAGTAGCTATAATATTAGAATTATGTACAGTACTATGTGTCTAAACCAGATTATTTAATATTCAATATTAACAACTGTTATTGACTATTGACCTTGGCAGACAAAAATGGGAAGAAATTTGGAGCTTGTCACCAGCCATCTCAGACCATAAAACTGTTACAAATGCTTCACTTTTGTATGCTCAATTAAGTGGGGCTACACTTTTTATGATAATGCCCACTTGTTAAGTGACTGCAAGTTGCATCACACATGTTCACATTGTCCATCTCAATTGTTCATAATGTTACCAAAAAGCACCACCACACATTGTCCCACACATTGCTCCACAGATACAACCACCCACCTCCATGACACATTGCTCACAAGTCAAGAGGCGTACATGACACAATACCTTCAGAGGTTATTTTTAAGCCAGTGTGAATCCATAATTTTCTATATTGAATCAAATCTTAATCTTGACTAACTGACCCGAATCAAATCCAGATCGAATCACATGATACATATTTTTTATTAAATTGAATCCAAGTTGAATCCTTGCTTTGAAATATTGAATCAAATATTTTATTATAAAATAGCTACAGATCAGAATCACTTAATTTAATTTAGGCTTACAATGATAGTGGTTTAAATTGAATGCGAGTTGAATATTTTTTAATGATAAGTTTTTAAATCCAATTTAATAATAAAATATTTTAAAATGTTGATAATCATTTTAGACACATTTTAGGTTTATTAAAAAAATATGTTATCACTAGCACTAATCCTAAGAGGTGAAACATCAAATAACGATTGTAACACCAATTTTTCAATCATAGTGCAAACTGTAAAGGTTAAATAAATACATAAAGGTGGGTCTGGCTACGTTTTAAAAATAAAAATATGCTTCGTCACAAACAACTGTCATTCAAATGGTTCTCTTACCACCTGGAAATCATTTTAATATTTCTATTCACTCTACTATGCAACTACTTTCTAATCGGAATGTTAAGCAAGTATGAAATACCGATTTAAATTTCAAGTAAAGCCTATCGAATCTGAATCTAAAATTAATTTGGATTCAAAATTTCAAATCAAATCTAAAATTTTGGAGGTTCGCCAAAGCTTTGCTTCTTTGAACTTAGAAAGTGGTCTTGGGACTCACTGCATTTTATCAATTCTGTCCCAGAAGAAAATAATGAATTATTTATTAAGGTTCACACCCAGGAACAGCTTCATTTTAGCATTCTTGGTCTCCACTAGACTCCATTCTTTAACACATTTTCATATATAATGAACATTGCAGAAACTGTGACCACTGTACACATTATCTCAGCAGTAGCACAAATCTATGAACTGTGTAGTTGGCTTACTCCCATTGTATTTTGTTTAAAGTCACACAATAGTTATATATTCCAGGTCTTCAATGGGACACACTCCTTTAATATCAGATTGCTATCATTTGGTTAACCTTTCTTAAAGATCTGGTACCTTTGTTGCAAGAGGTCGGTTTTCAATACACTTTCTAACTTTCTTAAGCTACTAACACTTAACTTGTGGTTTCTCTGATGCCTCAGAACAAGGATATGCAGCTATTGTGTTTTTAAGATGTAAGGCTTCTGACCAAGAAGTTAAGGTTATATAATCTTGGCCAAATCGTGTCTAAAACCTCAAGTATCTCTCAATATCTCACTTTAAACAGTGTGTTGCTCGTCTTTTTGCCAAGCTCGTTCACTAATGCACCTCTCTTCCCTCTTACCATTTTCACATAGATTCATTAACAGTGAAATGTGACCCATCCATAGGTCTAAGCTCAGGATGAATCCTTGATAGCTTAGTGAAAGAGCAATGGTGCACTAAGCCAAAGGTCCCGAGTTCGATTAAATTGTACACTTTTCATTATAATCTCTCTTCATCTTGTTTTGTGTTTTACTTTCTCTCTATCTTACAGGTAGAGAAAGTATGGTGATCGTCAAAAAAATCGAACTCGAGATTTTGATGAATCTTGACGTTTCATGACTCCCTGAATCCGAAAAAGTTGTTTTTGAATTTCCGTCTGTCTGTCTGTCTGTCTGTACCTCCAACTAGAGCCTAAACTATTTTACCGATTGAGCTAAAACTTGATATCTAGGGTTTTCATAGGGTTGCCCCGAGGGGTTTTTGGAATTGGATATCTACCCCTAAAATTAAGGGTAGTTTACTGA
>CABFWB010001788.1:68782-93592 GCA_902151455.1 Timema bartmani
CTCTTAGGAGAAATGTTTGCATAGCAATGATCTATCTCCATTTTAGACTCAATAGTCAATATTAACATTTTTTATTGGTCAAAATGTATAAATGAATAATTAAATATCAATGCGATGACTTGAAGATCTGCAACACCTTATAAAATGTTAAAATTTTAACCAGAAATCGAAATTTTAATACGAAGTGTTGACCCTTGTGGAAGACATTAAACTGTTTGAAATGCTCTTAGGTGGACAAAGATGCGCCTCTTTTCTCATTGATTCTATATCATTGTATATTATTTTATGTGTGTTCTTATGTGAAATGGTGATGATACAATGTATATTTTTCCGTTCAGAAATCTTACGAGTTTATAGAAAGAGAGAGAAAGTCTGTGCGGTGTGCCGTACCATTTATTTTAATTACATATTCCTTTGTTTTTTCTTTTGTTATTGTAAGTTATTGAGAATTTGTCTGGTCAGTTTATTTTTAATTGTTTACTCTCTATTAAGATCTAAATGGCAATATTATTTACACAATTTCCTTGTGCCTGTGTCTTTTATGAATAATCTGTTGTTAATATATTTGTCTGTCAGACCCCTTAGCTCAGTCATTATCATGTATGTCTACTGAGATAAGGGACCTGGGTTCATTTCCTGACATGGCCGATAAATTTATCATTGGTTAAATGTTGGTTTCCCCTTTCACTTTAATGAATTTATGGCTGGGGCTGGGTGTTGTGTCTGTTCTAGATTTAAGTTAGTTCAAAAGTCATGTGTTGATATAATTAGTTGGTCCAGAAAGTGCACATTAAACACCTCAAATAAATTTTAAATATATATATATATAGTCTGTAACTCAAGAAGTTTTAGGGAGCTCTCTGTGTATGTAGGGGCATACACTCAACCAGACTGAATCAGGACATTAAGCCATATCTTGCTCAACTCTACAGTTTTTTCGGCTCAATGTAGGCTTGGTCTCGAGGTCAGGCCACCTACATAATAACTTTCAATAACTGGACCTTATAAATCTGGAACATATAGATAGCTTTTTACCTCGCCCTGACTGGGCCATTGAACAGGTGGGATAAAATAGATAAAGGTCTAAGTGGCAGAAGTGCACCTAAATGGTATTCAATGATCAATGGTTAATGATAACAGTTCATATTTGTAAACCTTTAGATCATGTTAGTTGCCAAAAATTTTGTAATGTAACTACGTTATTAGTGAAATGGATGTGAATATTTCAGTCTTTCAAAAATATATATTAAAACTATCAGAACACTAATTATAAAGTAAATTTTAGATTAATAACAAACTGGTCTATTCCTTGCACAAAGTATAATAGGGTTAGACCACAGACAAGAATAGACCAGATCTTCAGCCTTACCAAAGTCTCACTGTACTCCTTGAGTCAGGTTGAGTCCAACACTTGAGGTTCGCTAGTGTGAATGCTGAGTGATAAAATCACATCAACAACTCACTTTTAACATGTTCATCATAAAGGGATAGTTTGTATATAAAGAAAAATGGCGCCAAATAGCTATTTTAGATTAAACATTGAAAATAGGATAGAAGGGACTACACACGATCTATCTCTAGCCATGCTGCCTTTGTTCAATTGGTGTTTTACTCTCTTATTTAATAATTATGTGTTCTCTTGTTGTTTTAATTGTGAACTTTGAGGCCCACAGTTTTCTGGTGTTTAGGCCTTGCCCTTCTATCTTATTTTCAATATTTAATTTACAAAGGGATCATTGTAATTGTAATGGGCAGCCTGTGTAAGCTCTTTGTGAGGTAGGATTATGCGACAAGTAGATTGAGTCTTTTCCTGAACCTAGCTTTGTGGAAGCCGGCCAATTGACTCGAGATGGATATTTGTATACTCTCTATATTGAAACCATTTTTAAAATGAGATTAAAAAAAAAAAAAAAATCCCCCTTGATGGCCCCTAGTGAAACATGGTGTTGAAGGACTCAAGCTCTCCCATGGAGCTAAGCCAGCCTGAAGGCTCTGGGTTTGGTTTATACCTTGTCTGTGGCCTATATTCATAAAGCAGATTCAACATGGCCAACCAATAAATGTTTGATATTTTACTACAGGATAGAGACAGGTCTCCCTCACCTGCTCCAAGCCCATGCACTCCGCCACTGGATCTAAGCACCCTGCACAAGCAGGTGGACAGTAGTGAACCTCTTACCAGCCTGGACAACTCGAGCTATGCCCACAGACATCCTGTTGTAAGTAATCGCATATACTTATAGCAAGGCGCGAAATTTCCAGTCGCCATTGGCAGCGAAACATTTGATTCAGACAACCCAATTTTTTTTAATGTGTTTAAAACACGCCCAAATTGTACCGGCTCGGATTCACGTGTCTCAAATCAGCGCATGGTTTCAATTTCCATTTCCAGGCGATGACATTTCCCCTCCATTGGAAGAAAAAACTGATGAGTCACACACTCCTCTCTCGTTCTCTCATCGGACACCTTGGGTTGGCCTCTCAAAAAATATTCTTCAATTTGGGATAGAAAAAATAAAGAAGCTCTTCATTTACTTGAATCCAAGCCTGTTTAGTGAGAAAGTGGATCTTCTGTTAGCAGAGTGGGCAGAATACAAATTTTTGTTTCCTTCACTGACTTTGGCTAAGACGCTGGAGAAAATTCACACTGATAAGTGTTCAGCAAGATTACCCAATTTGCTCCAGATTCTCACATTTTGTGTTGTTCTATCAGTGAGCATAGTTTTATGGGAGAGGGGCTTCAACTGCCATAACAGATTCAATACGGCTTACACGAACTCTCTAAGTTATATAACCGTATTCAGAATTGAATTCATGAGGCTTAACCCCAAAAGTGACCATAGAGTGAGTTTCAGAGGCTAGCTTAGATGCTTTCTCAACAGGAGTATAAAAACAATCCAAATCACCCATAAAATTGTCTGAAGGCAGAATTAACTTTATCTCGTTATCATTGCAGAGATTAATGGCTTAGAATGTTTGTAAATGGATTCTCTCTGTCAAAGTTTGATCTGACAGCTGCAATTGACAAATGGTACTTCAGTGTAGAAAGGCTGCACTGCAAAAAAAATATAGGGCTAAAAGCACATACTTTTTAAAAAAATTTCATATTTTTCACAATCATGAATATAAAATAGTGGCAACCAAAGATTTTAGTTTGGCTAGTGTCTTCAGACTTGACATTTTATGGCCTGCTTATAGCCGAAGCTATAAGTATTATTATTATGTACTGTATTATATTTTGAAGAAGGTATAGGAAAGGTGGATAGATCATATAAAAGGGACGAACACAATATGGCTTTTACAATGGAAAGAAGAACACAGTTCACACTTTACATTGTTGCCATTGGACAAAGAGGTAATGGTTGCCTCTTAAAGAAAATCGATTGTCCCCCGACCTAGAGATAAATTATATATTCGCATTAAATGTCCTTTTCCTGTGTTTGTCCTTTGTTATACCTTTTACATGTTCCTATCTATGTGTCCTATCATGCTTAGCAATTTTCCATTTTCTCCCTTTTGTGTTTTTTTAGTTTCCTCTTTTAGGAAGTTGCGTTGCACGTTTCACACTTCTCCCTGTTGAGTTCCGATAGAATAAAACCTAGTTCGGGGATTGGGGGGTGACGATCAATTTTCTTTAAGAGACAACCATTACTTCTTTGTCCAATGGCAGCAATGTAGAGTGTGAAATGTGTTCTTCTTTTTATTGTAAAAGCCATATTGTGTTTGTCCCTTTTATATGTTTATATCCACCTTTCCTAAACCTTCTTCCAAATATAGAATTACCTCATAAATTGAAAAGAGTTTTTCCTTATAGAGATATATTATGTACTTTAGTGTTTATTCAGACCATCAACATTTTTAACCATTTTGCTTAAGTGAACAGGATGGATAAGGAGTGGAGGTTAAGTTAATGTACAATAACTAGCTTGAAGCCAGACATAAAAACTACATTGGGTAAAAACAACCTATTGTGGGTCTTATTGGGTATTAAATACCTTACTTTTTGCATCAGACTAGGCTATGTACGCTTGAGGCATTTAACCCTGCAACTAAGGTTGTTAATATTAACTTGAGGTTCATATTTTAAGTACTATGCCACAATAGACTATACTGCCAATGACAGGGAGATCAGAATTTGAATCCTGGTTCGTGTGTACTTGCTTCCAATCCTCCTTTAGTTTCTACCTTCCTCATTCCTACTCCATTAGTTTACTTATGAGTATAACCCAAAAGTTTAGGAGTAGATACCTGGTGAAATAAATAAAATACTGGTAAATTGTTACTTTTTAAAAAAAATATAGATTAGGATGTGGCCAGAAGAACTTCTTTTTTTACTGCATTTGTAGAAGTGTGGGTATTTATTTGGCTGGAAAGTGAAATATAAGATTTAAGATAATGAATGGCTTAACTCATTTTGTTTGAATGTTGCTTGGCCTAATGCAATATATAGATTAAAAGATGTAACTAAATAAGCTAATCATGATTTTTAATATAAAAAAAGAGTGGGAAAATATACATTAAAATATTTTTAGGAAGATGTTCATATAGGGCAATACAGAGTTTAAAAAATTATGTGTTTTGAAAGTTATTTTCCTGTGTTTTAGGAAGAAGATTTAGTTAGCAGTCATGTGATGTTGTCACCTCGCAACTCTACAATTTTAATGCGACGAGTGTCTTTAGATCCAAATATTCCACCTTCTCCTCCCAAAGAGCATAATGTGTCTGTTGTGAGAAGTGCAGATTACAAGGCTCAACCTAAACTAGTCAGCAAACGTATAAGCAAGTAAGTGTTCTATTTAATTTGTAGTATTTTAAATTTTGTTGGCCACTTAATCACAACGCAATTAAATCACAATGTTTGGAATTTTACTAAAACATCAAACTATTGGAATTTATCCAAATTTAACTCTGTTGTGTTTGTAAAATTGTATTAGATTTAGCAGCATCAAGTTACTTATCTTTACTCACACTATTTACCATATAATATTGTACAGTATCATTAGTTGCCAACATATAAGGAGTGGCTACCTCAAATGTATATATCTAAACCACTACTGACTTGACCCCATAGACTTTTTTAATTTATTTCCATTACTTTTCACTAGCTGATCATACTAATCATTTGCTATTGATACAATTTATGTCTTCACTTTAATAAAAAGCCACATAAAAATCACAATCATGATTACAAAATGTTAATTTCCATACATTTACTTCCATGAGAATTTCTTTCATTTATATCACAATTTAATTTTTTTTTTCCAGTCTCGATTCAAATACACAAATGCATTTCTTAATACATCTACCATATTTCACCTCATAATCGTCGCAAATTTTATGCCTAATTATTGGGGGGAAAAATAGGGCGATGCTTTTAAAAAAAAATTTTCTTACTTAATACTGTATTGGCCCCAAATATAATGCGATGTTTTTCTCCTAAAATTACCCTTTCAAAAACCGTTCTCGCCTTATATGCGCTTCCTAACATTTTCCATAGAAAAAACTGCAGACTCCAAGGTATATTTTGTAGCACGCTGGGACTTTACTGGCCGGTTCAGTGCGCTCGTCTATAAAGAGACTGAACAACAAAACAAAGAGAGGGAGCTACTACGAGCAAATAAGTCCAGTCAACTATAAGTCAAAATAAAGAGAGGAATTTCCCTCTCCCCCTTTCATTCCTTGAGTGCAGATGCTCTGGCTGGAATGGTGTGGGGAGTTTAATAATAAACTCAAGGTCAAAACAACTGGTAATTTTTTTCATGCACCTAGCCTAGCTGTGTGGTTTATAAAGTGAAGTGAGCAGGTAGGTGAAATCAGTCATTTGATTTATGAGTCACAAGCTAAACTAATGAACGTCTGCTTGTGATGCATTACCGTGAGAAGCATCCCCGTCCTCCCCCCATTATGCATATTAAACCAAGACTGAAAAACAGGGTGCGACCATTATGTGGTGAAATACGGTATTCTATCTCCTGACTTCATTGCATTAAGGCAATTTAGATTAAACAGGAGCTAGAATGCAAATCTACATTCATAGAAATTTTACTTTTTGCGTGGCAAGAGCTATCCGTGCAATGCCATCCATGAAACTAAGTTGTCTCCCTTTCATATAAATTTACGTTATAAAATGTTTCCTTCCACTGCTTTTTATCCTCTCAACAATCCATTTAAAAGGGCGCTTGAGCCAATACAAGTAACACTCATTGCCTGGGTGGTGTCAAACTTGTTTTCCTTTATACGGCTTAGGTGTATTAAAAAATATATATATAATTTTTTTCATGGTGTTCAAAAACCTCAACCTCATTGATTATTGTAACTGTAAGAACAGTGTCTCCTGCGCTTTAAATTGGTTTTCGTAATAACTTAATACTTATACAATATCATGTTTCTACTCGCTGTTGTCTGTTTAGGTGTATCAACAGCCACAAAGACAATGGTTTAATTTTCCTGATAAATTTCACACAGAGAACATAAAAGATTTGTTGATATTTACACTAATGTTATTAGATTTGCTGATGTCTAAAACAATCAAATATTGATAAGATAGTTACTGTTTAAACCTCTAACTCAAATAAAATAAAATGCTGTTTTTACTTTCTCACGACAAAGTATTGAAATTGCCATATATTTTTTTAGCACCGCGTCTCATTACCTGTTCGGTTTATAACTTATATTCTAATTACGCTAATATTTTTAGGAGGACTATTTTCAGTGGAAATGTACCGCATTTGCATGGAAGGAGAGTGAAAAACTTTTGGACAATAACCACCCTCAGTACACCCTACCGAGATTCAAACCTCGATCTCCCCGTCCTCGGCAGTATAATCTACTGCGTGAGAAGCGTGTTAGAACATATGGCCACCGAAGCGGGTCATCATGAAAATTGTTAGTTCACAATTATTATGTACCCCTGGTCTCAAAAAGTATATCTTACAATTCTATCTGCCTGTTATCCTGCCTTTTGGCGTAGTTAGATAACGCACTAGTTTCGTGTTGAGCTAGACTGCCGAGGGTGGGGAGATCGAGGTTTGAATCTCAGTTGGGTAAACTGGGAGTGGTTTTCCTAAATGGTTTTGTACTTTCCCTCCACGCAAATGTGGGTTCACTTCCTCTAAATTCAACCTTCTCAATTCCTAACCTATTAGCGTAATTAGTACTTCAGCGTATAGCCTGAATGGGTAATAAAACACGGTGCAGGATTTAAAAAAAAATCTGCCTGTTTGTCATTCTTTCTACATCTGGAGCTAGAGCTGAAACGGTTTAGTAAATTTCATTCTTGATAAGTATTTATATTTTAGATGTTCATACTTCAAGATAAAACTGTGATTGTAGTTCTAACTTAAAAAATAAGCTTAGTGGTTTGACTTATTTGCTTGGATTCGAAATTAAAAAAAAATAATAGCTCTAATTATTTTGTTTAAAATGGATATTTGAGGATTGTTTTTCATGATAAATAACATTATACTTGTTTTTTCGAGAATTATTGATTAAAGGATAGTTTACTACTGACCACTTTGTGAACATTTGAATTTTTTTTTAAATCGCCTTTGTAAATGTTAAACATGATAAATTAGACAGTATGTGTGCAAATGTTTTTAAATAATTTATTATTATACTGATAACTGGGGCCTGAATTTATATTGAATTACATATTTAAAAAATATTCTTTAAACCTGTAGACATGTGACTGTGTGATTTTGAAAATGTTGAAAAAACATTTTTATCACATACTTACTTACTTATATTTTAATAATTTTAGTAACGAATTGAATAATTTGATTTAAATTTTGACAGCCACTATGTGTATTAAAAGAAAAGATTTTATGTGTTTGTTATAGCTTTTCTAGCAAGAAAAGTTGAATTTTGTCAACTCAAAGGAAACACAATAATATAATCTGGAATAGGTTTCCACCTATATACGACAGGCCTAGCCAGCCGGTAGTGGAAAAATATATGGTTGAATAAAATACTAACCTAAAATACTGGCCAACAGTAATGTAACTAACAAGATTTCGACCTCTTTAGTTAAATATACTATGGCACCTATGAAAAAAACCCTTTTCAAACTTATTGAGGGGGAGGGGGGTGGCCCGCGTGGCATCCTTTGATATCCCACACCAAATTGCTTATACCTTCTTTTTATTAACATATCTTGAGGTGTGATCATTGAAAAAGGAACTCCATTATTTGAATGTTGTAGTTTAGTATTTATTTTTAATATAATGTCTTCTTTCATAAAAAATAAATAATAATTTGATGAATTTAAATACATAATTATGTACATTTCTTGAATTTTAAGCTAGAATTAACCTGGGCCTTACTTATGTTTGATATTTTTAAATATGGCTGCTACAAAAAAATTTCCAATGTGACTTCTACAAATTTTATTAAATGTATATCTGAATAGGGTTTCATATGATTAACATTAAAATATTTTATTTTTCTTAGAAAAATATTTTTAATTGTAGATTAATGAAAGTGATTTTTGAAAATTTAGTTCCAAATTATTATAAACTAAATTATAAATTATGCATTATTGTGTTTTACCATTTATTTTACTTTGTCATTGCTTGTATTTTTTTTAAATTCAGATGTTTAGTTTCTGGTAAAGATTAATTCATGTATTTAAAAATAGTTGAAATATAACACCTGGATACAAGAATAACACCAAAGACCTTAGGCTTAATATGCCACTTCTCTACCACTGAGTTATCATAGTTAGTGCTGGGCCCATGATCATTCAACAGTCATAGTTTAAGAGAGATTCTGTGATGTACTTGTGAGCGCGTCGTCGACTGATTAATAGCTATCAACAAGTACACAAATTACTCAGGGATAACATCCATTCTGCTGCTTTTAAACATTTTATTTGAAAATAGTTTTCATTTCAATACTAACACATTGAAACTATCATTTGGTATGGATATGCTTTATTTTAAAGGTTATTTGAAAAATGAAACTGCGTCAAATAAATCAGATGAGTATTCTTAAATTGAGACTAACACTAAAGTTTCAATAGAGTATGGCATTTCCTATATTGATTTTAGTGTTTTCTATTTTTTTTAACTATGAACAACTGCCACACCATACCAACATTATTTTTACCATTCATTTACCCTGCATGGTTCCACTATGGTGTAGCTTATAAGAGCCATGGTGTAATTTTTAAGGTGATACTTATATCTTTCAAGATAAATGGAGTGTACATAGTAAAAACCAAACTTTACAAACAATAGGGCCAAGATAAACTGTGTGTATGTGTGCGTATTAGTGGCCAGTGGTGGTCAAATATTCCATAGATAACCCCAAAGGAGAAACCTGGATTACTTGATCTACCTCTTTCTTCTTGGCTTAAGGTTGATTCTCTCTTTTTTCTAACACTACTCAGTAAGGGATCGATGATGCTGTTCCAATCACCACAGAGTTAAAAGTTAAAACCATCACAACTTAGATACTTCCCCAGGATGGAGTTAGTGATATAGCACCTGGGTTAGTTTCTTCAAGATGTTGAAATCTGGAACTTAGATTATACACCATTATCTTAGCAACTGTGGTTTGGCAATTTGGGAATTTGGGTTGGCTTTACCAGTGAAAATATATCTGCATCTCTATCAGCTTAAGACACACTTTTCATCCTGGTAAGATAGTTTTATTAAGCTTTTAAGTACAAATGTGACGGAGTACGTGAAAGAGTAATTATAAAATTAATTTGAAATGACCTTATGCTTCCCTTGACAAACTGGCCTCAAGAGAGCATGCCATGCAGTAATAACATGATCTCATTGGGAATGCAACAAATACTTTGTGATTGACTTTAATGTTGGCTACTAGTGGACACAACCAGTGTTGATAATGTCGATGGGCCCCCCCGCACACATGGCTAACTTTTGGACAAACACACTACATGGTGTACAAGCACTTGGCCAGCACTTTGCCATGAGAAGTAAACTCTGTACTCCACAAACTGACACCATGAATTTTTATTCTGCCAAGCACAAGCAACATTCATGGTTTCCACGCTGACTACATTGTTACTTTACCTTCTGGGAGATGCTCTGAGATTGGCATCGGCCAAGTTTTGCTGATTAATGTTTTTAGGTGAGGCCACTAGGGAATCATCCTCTACAGTATATGGTTGTACACTTTGTAACTAAAATATCTGATGATTATATTGTTTATAGGAGAAAAAAAATTATCACCGTGTCCTACTACCTGTTCAGGTTATACACATGTATGATAATAACTCTAATTTGTTAGGGGTGTTGAAGGAAGTATTTTAGAGGTAATCTACTTGCATTTGCGTGGAAGGAAGAATGGGAAACCAGTTACGAAAACTACCCTCAATAGACTCAACTGGGTTTCAAACCCTGATATCCCTGTCATCAGCAGGCCAGTCCATCACAAAATTGACTGCTCACACTATTTGGCCATTAGTGAGTTTATTTATAATTATTTAATATTAATAAGTTATAAAATTATCTATGTTTACAATAGGGGTGTGTGAAGTCCACTTTCTCAATTTGAAGAAAACTCGAATTGAATATAGGAAATATTTCTCTAAGCCAAGTCGAAGTTTGAAATTTTTTGTTATTTGTTTTATGCCTGAAAAAATATGTTTTATTGTGTTATTTAGATAACTTTTTACATTCATTTACTTGGAAGATGCTTAACTACACAATATTTGGTAATTCTTACATTTTATTCTGATAGATCAAGTTGTTACCACAACTTACAATTCACTTATTTCTGACTTTCCAAATAAATATAGATTTGTAATCTAATTAATAGCTTAGAATTGCAATAATTTAACATTGAGTATTTTTATTAATTTTATCATTATTATCATTATTATCATTATTATCATTATTATCATCATCATCACCGCTTCTTACCAGCCGTTCAGGTTGTACGCATATGAGCTAATGTGTAATGGTAGGGTGATTGTGAGATAAACTGGAGGACCTACAGTTTAATGTGGGATCCGAGCCATGATGGAGGCCTTGCATTCCACACATTCACAATTTGTGATTAATACACGTCTTGTCAGAAGTGAAGGAGGGGTTTGGCAATCAGATAAATCCGTGCCGGGACCGAGGATTGAACCCCGGATCCCCAGCACAGAAGTCTAACACCTTACCCCCTAGACTATAAGGTCACCTACCTTTTGAGTATTTAAGTTGTCAATATATTTATTGGGGAAGCTTTGTAAATGATGAAGTCATAATTTTTTTGAAAGATAAGTCAAAGCAGAGATTTGTTTCAAAGACAAGTTGAAGTTTCGCACACCCTTAGTTCACTATTTAAAAAAAACTGTCATAAAATATTTAAAACTCTCATCTCATGCTTGAATTTTATTTAATTAATACATAGCTATCAGATTTAAGTTATTGTATCAAAAATTAAAATTAAAAACTAGATAACTCGTCAACACTAAAAAAGTATTTAAAAAATAGTTTTTTGACAATAATTTTTTTCCTTCTTCTCAACCAAACTCAACCCATACTTAATTAAATAGGGCTTTCACCAAGCTTTATTAAAATTTGTCCTTCTATTCCTGAAATCCTATGTAAGTCGAGGAAATGCCTTACATTTGGCCACATAAGAGTAAATTGTCCAAGAAGCTTATATTAGCATTGCTTATAAGCCTTATACTAAAATCTGGAAACCATTGTAACAAGGTTTCATGGCCAACCCAACTCAACCCTTTTTATGTTGGAGTATGGTATTTCTTCCTTACATCTGTCCCTTTCCCCGCTCTGCTTACATATGCATTTCTTGGCATTGTGTTCTCATAAATCAAAATTATTGTGACTCCTTTGAGATTTTGAGTCATTAGCTTCCCCAATGTTCCAACATGCTTAGTGTCCTTGTGCACTTCTTGGTTATTTGCTCTCAGTTAGAACATTAAAAACGTGCATTAACTTCTGATGGAAAACACTCCATGGAAAGACATAGCTATTTGGTTGGTGCTCTCGTTGTTCTCTATAGTACATTTTCACTTAAAAATAAATAACTTTATCACCTACTTCACATGTGTTGGTGGTGATACTATATTTATATACAGTAATGTCCTCCACATTCTCACCTGTATGAAGTTTTATTCTGGTCAGCCATTTTCATTACACATGCTTTATATTAAACTGTTTAGTAAGCTACAGCTTCAAGAAATCATTATCTTTGCTAAGCTGTAATGACTTATACAAAGACTTAAACTTCTGATGTTCAAATTCGTCACTACTATACATTAAGCTTCATTCAATCCTGATACTGTTGCTACTTAGTCTTTTTCCCCTAAAGAATAATGTTACATTGTCCTCAGCATGTCTATGGATTAGAGGGATTTTTAGGACTAGAGATATTTTCCTAACAAAGGATTTAAGGGTGTCAGACCTATTTAGACCATTTTTTCAACCTGGGCTGTTCATTATATCTTGAACTCGTCCAACATTCAACTCCATGAACATTGAATGAAAGAAAACTATGCATTGTGTGGGTCCTACCATGTAGTTAGTCGATTCAGTGCTTTTCTTTGGGGGGAGGGGTTCATCTTAATCATGACTGTTGATTGTTGTTGGTGCTCCAATTTTGTAATCAAGTTTCACGATACTCATATATTTGCACTTGACACTTTCCTACTTATTTTGTCTCCATATCCTACATACTCTGTTTAAGGGCATTCATGTCCTAACCTGATTACTAGGTTTATATAAAGAACCCAAACCACCAATTTTAACAGAACCATGGGTCTCTACCTTTTTGTGGGTTCTCAGGGTTTGGCCAGTGTAAGTCAGTGATATCACACTGCAGTGCCTATATCATCCAGTCTTATGAGAAATGTATAATGGTTTATTTAGTTAGTGTTGTTTGCCCAGTTGTTAAATATATTAAATAGTATCTTTAATATCTCTTACATATATAATATGTTAATATGATAAAATACATTAGTTTGATCAAATGGGTTCATTGAATTAGCATTTAGTTTTATTATTGGAAAATAAACCTATCCAGCCAGTACCCTTTACAAATTAAAATCAGATATGTGCTAAGCTTATGATCTCTTTTATATAATTATAAATAAACATTCCCTTATAAGTGTTGTATCTCTCAGTGTTAATCAAATTATAATTCATAACTGGGAAAATATTGATGAATTTTCTCTTCCAACGGAACCTCCATCAATGTCAACAGTGGGTATGTGTATAACACAATGACATTTTGGTATAAAATTGTTTTGGTGTTGTTTGTTTAGATAATGTTGATAAACATTTCTTAATCGAAAAAGCTCATGATCATGCCACAAAAGGAAACGAATATATTTTAAAAGTGCTTTAAAAATTCCCAGTGATTTATTATCACAATAATTATCCATCTTTTTTTTTCTAATCAACACTCCATTTCACCTCAGAACCCTCCAAATAGATGAAAACTTCCTGAAAAACTAAGAGAGGAGTAGTCCTGCTGATTTGAAGACATTTTAAATAAATAGAATCAAGATGATGTGATCAAAGAGTTTCAGGATTCCAAAGGTAAAATCAACTCAAGACATACTGATAATTGTTTGGAAATAGATCTGAAAAAAATATTACGCTGGTTGAATACCTTCTTAGTGTCCATTTGAGCCACCATAATTACACCATATGCTGCAATATTTTATTTCTGACTTGGACATCCTGCCTGTCTCAAAATAATACTTGTTGATATAAATAGTGACCTTCCAGGAGCATTCATTTCCACACCCTCTGGTTTCGCTCTGAAGGCTACATTTTTCTGAAAGCTAGTAATATACTACCGGAAACTTGGTACTTTGACCAGTTGTTTTGCTCAGAACTTTTAATGTGTATTGTTCATCTCTCGTGAGAAGTCACAGATCCATGATCTATTCTTTCTTTTTAACCAGTATTAGTTATGCTCTCAATGCATTTATTAGGTCCTGTATAAAATGATCTTTTGCGGTGATCTATCATGTTTGACAGTGTTTTACTATACTATAAGAAGAACAAGCGCACACATTCTACCCTAATAAGATCTTCAAAGCTACCTCCATCTCAACAAGTCTGATAAGTATACTTTCCAACAGAATATTCTTAACTCTCTATCTTCGTAGTTTCTTCAAACATAATAAGAATTTTTTTTTAAGAAACACAAAATAAATTACATTACATGTTACTGGGAACTTACACTAATCATTTCTTAAATTTACAGACCATTTTAAAGTCTCTTTTGTGAAATATCTCAAAATAAGAAATGACTCAAACTGATTTTCCTGTACAAGCTGAAAAGTAGAATGATGTTTGTTTCCTCTTCTAATCTTTTTTTCCCCCCTTGTTTTTACACTGGGCTGGCCTCAAAGAGCAAACACAGCATTCAGGTCTGCGAGACTTTTATTCAAACTGTTGAATGAAGTGCCGCTCTTTAAGTAGAGCTTTTGTTAAAGCAGACATTTGTCTGTTGTAATTTATTAACAACTGCCTCTCAAATCGCTGCATAGTGATCATTAGTTACAGAGATTTTTTTTACCTGTAGCTATAATGTAAGAGATTCGTCCATTGTCAAGGGTGGTCTCAATCTAAAAATACCAAAGAAGATGGTTCCTTTTTAGGATTTTTTAGGTATATATTTTATAGACAGCTGGTCAAATTGGTTTCCTCTATTTATAATGTTATTGTAGTAAGCCACCAAATTTTGGTTTAGTCAAAGTACGGAACCCATTTTCCCATTTCTTAGAGCACACTTGCACAGTGTCAGTATTATGCACAGTGGAGAGAAGGCTCACTCTCCCTGTATCTTGCCAATTAGAAGTAGTTATATTTTTATTGCCATTCACTCAAAGTTTGTGTTGTAGCCCTTTTTAACTTTACATGAATGGATTCATTTCATTAGGAAGGCCTTTAATGTTTGACCTTACACTTATGCATGCATCCCTTGTTTAAAAATAAAGTTTGGTCATAATTGATTCAAAATAATTATGTTTCAAAATTTTAGCGAAGCTTTTGAAAATCTCATCCTCTATTTTGTAATATTTATTTTAAAGTGTTGTACCTATTTTAGAAATCTTGTGGTTTAAAAATGTATGTCTATGTTTGCCGTTACTTACTGAGCCAAAAACCTAATTCAATATTATCAAAATACATTGAAACAGACCAAGAATAATTTTTATTAATAGAAAAAAGAAGCTAAATTTTACAAAATAAAAATAATTTTGATCTTATTACTACTCGTTTTGAATATATTCAATAATTAATTACTTTTTTCAATGATTCATATTAACTTGACCAAATGAGCCAAAGATTTTGATATAAAGTATATTTCATCCAATATGAATCAAACTTTGTAAACAAATAACACTTTTCTAGTAAGAATTAAATAGCCAAAGCTATTATTTATGCTTTTAGTGAGGATTACTCCCTCTAGATATCATATTCTGAAAATTGAAAAGGTTAGAGCATTGGCGTACTAAGCCAAAGGTCCCGGGTTCGATTCCCATGTCCAGGTGTCATTTTTCAATTTTCAGAATACTCTTCTAGTAATTAATTACCTCTCCTTTCTCAAATAGCGAAAATATTGCAATTGTGAAATAAATTTACCTTAAGATTTGGATGGATCTTGACATTTTGTGTACTCCTGAACTCAAAAAAATGATTTAATAATTTGGTCACCAGCTTTGGTGGCTGCATGGTCTAAAGTGCTACTCATGTAATAGACTAAACTGTCAATGATGGGGAGATTGTGTTTTTCTATCCTGGTCTGGTGAACTGAGAGTGGTTTTTCCTTAATTATTTCCCATTCTCTCTCTCCACACAAATGCGGGTACATTGCTTCTAAATTACACCTTCCTTATCCTTAACCCATAAGCATAATTAGTACCTACTCATATAACCCAAATAGTTTTAAAAAATTGTCTGTTATATATGTCTGTTCCTAGAGCTACAGCCTAAACGGTTTGTTGGATTTTTTCAAACTTTAATTTTAGATGTTATATGGTCATACCTTAATTTAAATTGTGATTTAAATTACAGCTCTAAAATTAAGGATATTTTACTTATAAATGGTCTTTCAAAATTCAAAAATTATGGTCATGATTTTGTTTAAAATATATATCTGGGGAGGATTTACATAATAAATAATACTGTATACTTCAAATTTAAAGAAAAAGTCATTTAAGGTTAAGGGCAGTTTACTGATTTGATTTTTATTATTATTTTTTTTCAAATATATAATAGACTTTATGTATGATTGTGTCATACTATTTATTTGTTTTATCTTTACAAACTCTATGGCATCAGCCCATAATCAAGCCACCTACTGAAATTGCAACACATATTAACTAGATTTTTAGTACATTTTAGATAAATCTTGTACAAAAAGGACACTTTCTTGAATCAGCTGATAAAAACTAACAACCCAGTCATATTTTTGAGGATGATCAAATGTTTCACTCTCATTAATTTTATCTAAACATAAAGTAAGTAGTATCTTAGAAAACATTTTTGGATGAAGGCACATAGTTATAGTGTTTAACTTTTGACAACAATTTAATGTATTTGAAAACAGATTGGGAACTATCATCAGTGCTGCCATGGTACTGTAGGCATCCAGGCAAATGGCTAGGGCGCCATTTGGGTAGGGGTGCTTCACCGTGCTACGTGCATAAACTAACTTCAGCTAACCCACTCACTTTCGTGGCCAGCCTGTATATGACCATAATGGCTTCGCAAATTAAATGAGGTTGACACGGAATGAATGTTTATTTGTCCAATCTATAGTTTTGTAGTGATCATATAGTGGCTGTGTTGTTGGTTAAAATAATAAAACTTAATTTATTTAAATTCTTATTTACCATTCACTTGCACCAATTCTTTAGCTAGTGTGTTAAATTAATTAACGAAATCATATATTTAAATTACTATTTATTATATTGGTTGGCTTCTAGTATTTTACTTGATACACATCACACGTCGTAATTAGTGTGAGAGTGGCCGTCGACAGATTTAAGATAAATTCACAATATCATTTGCTTTAGCCGTGATGTAATATAGCTACTATTAGCTATCACACCTGATTATTTTTTACTATAATAATTTGACCCGCGGTGAATACCCGAACGGCTAACGCGAGGTATTGATCAAAGATTCACAAAACTTGACTCCCAAGAGTTGACCCGGGAGCGTCCTTGGCACAAGCCTGGCAAGACAGGAGTAACGAGTCTCCTTATCGACTCAACTGACATATATTTTTTTAAATATCAAGAAAACACTCCCATTGGTCTTCAAGATCCAACATGGACGAACCTAACTGTCCCCCGGACCGTTAGCGCGGTCTAAGACAAGGGAAGGAAGCCACTCCCCTTAACAGCTTTTAGGAAGCTATTGTTGTACCGACGGAGATTCTCACAAAATTCCTTAATACCTGGCTAGCAGGTTATTAACCCTGCAATCTCCGTTACTGTCGTCAAGGTTGCTAAAAAAATAAAGAATTGTGGCAACCGTCATGTGAATTATCTAATTTTAACTTTGCTAATGGGGGTAAATTACCTAAAAGTATTATGGTATGAAGAGGACAAGAGATAATATACCACATATAGTCACATGACATAGGATGATGTAGAAGGAAGGTGTCACCTGACAATTATTGCTATCTCTCTGTTCTTTTATTTATCTTATTGATTGTCTCACCAATAATATTTAAATGATAAACACGCTGATGTGCCAATCTCATGACTTGCAATGCATTGGTGATACTTATGGCGTGGCTACTAAATTTGCTGATATAATTCCCTCTGTACAACGTTTACATGCACCATTATATGCAGAAACTTTGTATATGCCAAATATATATGATTAAGTTTAACTTTAGCTATAGGATAAATTATTATGAATAAAGAAAATATACAAAGCTTGAATTCTTAACTTTGAAACATCTGTAAATTATTTATTGCATTACATTTCAGACTGTTCTAAAATTTTGAATCCAACCTCTCATTTTACTTTATTAAAATGATACATAATTTTAAACATTTATTCCTTTATCTTATATTATTTTAGGTACTTACTATTCAAATTTATGATTTTCACACTATATTGTTAATGCACAGCTTTGGTTTTAGTTTTGTTTATATTTTTTTTAAACAATTAAAAATTGTACTTTTAAATCATTTTTCATATCATATATTGCACAAGAGACTTATTAAATCCATGTAATTTAGCTTTAAGTGTGATTTTAATATATAACCTATGTTGATAGCCTAAAGAAGAAGCTAAAGAATTATGAAGAGGAATTTGAGCTCAAGAATGGATATCGACCTTCACATTCAGATAAAATGACAAACAAAGACATTAAAAAAATGTATGCAGAGCTGAATAAACTGCAAAAACTGCAAAAAGAAATAAAATGTAAGAATTTGGTACATTATCAATTTATTTTACTTAAATGATACTTAGAAGCCTTGGAACACAAGGTTATTATTTACTATTCATTTATTAAAAGTAGCATAAATGTTACCCTTCCAAAATATGCTTCCATAGATCATACATTTTTTATAAGTTTATTATTTCTGATACTAGCCAGTTACTGTCAATTTAGGTATCAAGCCTTGGAATAGCTAAATCTGAAAATGCTCAAATTTGTTTAAAACATTGTAAAAGGTTAAAACGGGGGGATAAAAAGTTCCTTAGTCTAACTCTTACTTATTTTTCATGCAAGCAATAAAATAAATTGGTGTTAAACAAAGCATCAAACTAATGTCAAGTTTAGCCAGATATTTTGTTCCCAAAATGAACAGTAAAAAAAGTTTAAGCTGTTTTCTAGGTTAAAATTAACACAGTATGTTTTATTTTGTTAACATCTTACTGCACATATAGGCAATCTACAATAATATTTCTGCCATTTTGCAGAACTGTATCATATAACAAAAATATAATGTTAATAAGTGTAGTTTAGCCTGGCCTTAACATTATTCTTATAGTTGTTATATTTCAAATAATGACTAGCCCCCATCAGAGAGACTTTTATTTAAACTCTAGTGTTAGCAAAAATGTAATATAAATGGGATGATTTGAAGCCCATTATAACTTTTGTCACATATATTAATAGGCTCTTTTTGTGTTTTGTGCATGGAAAACAATTTCCAAATATATATATAAATATTTTAGTATTATATTTGAAGTATCTTCTTAAGATTTTATCTTGGACTAGAGGACATCATCGAACATGGTTATACAGGGTTGCCACTGATCATTAAAACTGGGACTTATGCTTGAATTATTTGCATCGGGAAAAAACCCCGAAGAAAGTGGTTAAATTTTGCCATCTGTCAGGAATTTAAAGACGAGGACCACTCTAAATAAGCCCCTGGGGCCTCTTATTTACTAAAATTTTCCTGGTGAGTACCACTTAAAATAGTTTCTAAAGGCATCTAATTTTAAAAATATCAAACAAGAACCACTCTAAAGAGCTTAAAGGGGTATCCAAATTTCATTAATTTTATAAGGAAGGACCACTCCAAATATCTTTGAGCAGAGTCTAATTTTCAAAATGTTTTAAGATAAGTACTTCTAAAAATAGCTTTTAGCTAATTCAATTTGCAAACATTTTCCGTGGTTGAATCCTTGAACCCACATTTGATTTGAGAAACAGTTTTTTTTTAAAACTTTTTCTAATTCCCACACAAATAAGGTATTGCTGCCACTGGGTGAAGCCCATTTTTATACTTATTACTATAGTTACTTGTGGAGAAGTCTCCCAAAAATAGATGGCTAGGATTCTGTTTTTAACAAAGACCCTTCTTGAAGTAGTTTAAAATGTTCTAAGACATAAGTGAGGGTGTAGATGGTATGAATTGTGTAGGACAACAATAGATTACTAGCCTATGCATTAAGTAGAAATATTTAACAATACCTGCTCAAATAGGTTACTAAAATTTGGTGACTTGTTCAACACACCTTTTACAAAATATTTTCACTCAGAATTATTTGTTCAAAGTCTCACAACCAGAGGAAAAGCTTTTAAAGAATCGAGGAGACTTTTTTTTACCAGGAAAATCGAGAATCATTCTGGAATTGTATTCTAGAGTTTTAGTGGGCACCCTGCTATACTATTCTTTCCCTTAAGTGCTATGAATTTTTTTTTTATGTTTTTGCTCAAAAAAACAAGTTGTGTAATTATTAGTTCTTAAGACGTTTTCTACTATTTAAACTATTTTCTTTTAAAGTTTTGTTAAGAAAAATGGTATCACGAATTCTATCCAATTTTTATTCTTATATAATTTGTAACATTTAAATATATTTGCTTACCAATAGTTTATAGATGACATTAGTTTCCATATGGCTTTGTTACATATTATTTATCACTGTTTTGTGATTAACTATTTATCACCTACTTTGGTGGCTGCATTGTCTAAGGCGTCATTTTTGCAATATACTAGACTACCAATGACAAAGATATTGGGGCTCAAAATTCTGGTTGGGTGTACTAAAGTTGGTTTTCTCTAAATGTTTTTCCACTATCCTTCCTTTCAAATATAGGTATACTTCCTCTAAATTCAACCTTTCTCATCCCTAACATACTAGTGTAATTAGTACAGACTGAACAGGTAGTAAGACATGATGTTAAAAAACTATCATTTATCTCATATTATATCATTTATTTCATATCATATTATAAGCTGAGTTTAGAGATAATTTTGTTCCATAATCTAAATTTATCGACTTTCTATATGAAAATGCAATACAGGGTGGTTAATCACTCGATAAACATCCCATTGTTTCAAATCAATCAAACAAATAACTTTATATTATTTTCCTTTTTATTAATTTCACTTAACTCAATGGCTATTGATTAGTTAATCTAAACAAAAATGATTTGTTGTATTATGAGACAAATAAATAATCAAAAATGCACCAACATTAACTTTTATGCACCCTAGTAAAAAACTTTCATACAAAAACACCCCTCAATTTATCTGCAAAGGGTAACTTGATCCCCAACCTTTTGGGAAAAAGTGTATTTAAGTTTGTAAGACATTTAACAGCCATTGTAGTAGTATTACAGTAATCTATAATTATATTATATATATTTATTTAAAGTAAATAATGGCCAAATTTTTTTTAAAATTCATAAAACCATTGGAAAATTACTTATTTCATTAGAAATTTTGAAAATAGAAAAACATTTAAAAGTTGCCAGGGTACTTTTGATTATTTAATGATCCTTCAACAAAATAATTAGAAATAAAACTTTTTATTTCTAGGTCAAATGCTTATTACAGTACACTTACAAGTACACATTACAAGTACATTTAAAATACACTCAGGTGATTCATTCAAGAGTCTTTTCCCAGACATTGTTCCTATAATCAGTGAGCTGGTATAATTCCTCCAACTCATCTTGTTTTTGAAATGATGACATCTTCAGTATCATCCTAATATTTTCCCATGTTTGTATCTGAAGACTTGCAAACAGTTTCTGCAATAATGTTGGTGAATAGTGGAGACAAAATTTTATTTTGTGGACACAACAGGTATCCTTGTTTTCTTGCCAACTGTAACCATTTCTAGTGCATTTGAGATATTTTGAATAATTTTGTATGCCACTCACCATAAACGTGTATGATTATTACTTATTTGTATATGCTCCATAATACCTTCTCTTAATGAAGGTATTACAGATAAATTGAGTCAAATGACAAAACATCTTTATTGTGACATTTGGATTTAATAACAAATAAGTTGAAATTTGTTTGCCAACACATTTTGTTGGTCCATACATTGAGCATCTAAACCCCTCAAATAACTCATCAATAGTTTTTCACTGTCCCGTTTGATTCCCAAATCTTGAAATTACCAAGATATTTGGAATATTTTTAAAGACAACAGCATTTATACAGTATCTTGTTGATTTTTCCTTTCCTTTTGAATGCACTGAGACACAACCAGTAAAATCATGTAAACCCAAAACATTTTTCACCACCACGTTCTGTGACCATTTAGTTGTTTGTTACCAAAACTTTTTTCAGATATCTTAATTTTAATGTTGTTTAGATTAGCAAGCAAGCAGAATCCATATTATACCATTGTTAGGGCTTTAAACTCATATGCTAATATCCAATTTTTTCTACATACGAGGGTCATCCAGAAAGTAAGGTTACAACATTTATTTAAAATCGAAAAATGCTTGTATTTAATTGAAATTCACAGGATACTTCACAAATATATTATACTATTTTTCAACATAATCGCCGTCGAGATCAAGACATTTCTGTAGTCGGGGCACCAGCTTTTGTATGCCAGTGTCATAGACCTCCGCCGCCAACTCTTTCAGCCACTTCTTCACAGCTTCCTCGACCTCCTGATTGTTGGAAAAACGTTTCCCACCCAAAAACTCCTTTAGTTTAGTGAAAAGGTGATAGTCCGAAGGCGCCAAGTCGGGTGAATAGGGTGGGTGGGTGACAATATCCCATCCAAATGATGTCAGCAGCTCCTGTGAAACTCGCGCGGTGTGGGGCCTGGCGTTGTCATGCAGGAGGCTGACTCCCCGGGTCAGCATTCCCCTTCTGCGGTTCTGAATGGCTCTTCTGAGTTTTTTTAGGGTATTGCAGTAAGCCTCTGCATTAATGGTAGTCCCTTTGGGCATAAAATCCACCAAAAGGACCCCCTTACGGTCCCAAAAAACAGATGCCATGACTTTTCCGGCTGAATGGGTTGTCTTGAACTTTTTGGTGGCTGGGGAAGATGAATGACGCCACTGAAGTGATTGTCTTTTGGTCTCTGGGGTGTAGTGACACACCCACGTCTCATCCCCCGTCACGATAGAGTCCAGAAAAGCTTCTCCCTCCTGTACAAAACGATCCAAAAATTCACGCGCGGTGGTGACGCGATTTTGACGGTGCTCCGGTGTGAGCATTCTGGGCACCCATCTCGCACACAACTTCTTGTAACCAAGTTTTTCCGACACAATATCACCAAGGAGACTTCGAGAAATGTCAGGGAATTTTTCGTGAAGGTCGTCAAGCGTCACACGGCGGTCATTTCGCACTTGTTCTTCAATTTTTCGCACAAGTTCGTCTGAAATCACTGATGGTCTCCCACTCCTTGCCTCGTCGTGAGTATCAGTACGGCCTTCTCTGAACAACCTAACCCACTTCGTGACATGTTGTCGACTCATCACATCACTACCATAAACTTCCACGAGCTTCCGATGGATATTCGCGGCGGTATTGTTCTGCAAAGTCAAAAAACGGATGACCGCGCGGATCTCGCACGGACGGGAGGTGGCGGGAGCGCGCGACGACCTCTCCATCGGAAGAATTTACTGTGACTGAAAAAAATGGCCGACAAACACGCGGGACCAAACAAACTGACCGTTAAGATCCCCCCTACACGTCAGGTGCGCCAAATTTGAAACAAAAAATTTCCCCAGGCCTCAGGAGCCCTTGTAACCTTACTTTCTGGATGACCCTCGTATTTCTAGTAAAAGCCCAATTCTTGTGTTAATTTCCTCCTGAGGAGATTAAGTGGCTTAACAATAATTTTTGAATCATCCACAGCTTTTATCACATTTATCTGTCCTCATGTAATTTCATTTTATCCCTAAGTCTATGGTCTTTTCATGATGAGGTTGATAAACCTGACCTATTATGTATTGTAGCATCTAAGAATTTTTATCTAACATGTTTTAAGACATCCATATTTAAAATGCTATATAGTTTCTTGTTAGACCATTTATACCATTATGACCACCTCCAGCTCCTACACTTGACTTAGCATATCACATAAAAATATCCTCTATGGTTTTGTCATATCATCTGCAGCCTGTAATCATGCTTCTAGTGACAGATAAACCACCCATTTCAAGAAGTCCTTTCTTCCTGGATGATATTAATAAATATTGCAACAAATAATTGAATGAAAAACAGTGGCATAAGTTGTAGATCCATTAGGTGGGAAGCTATGGGTGTGATTGCCTCCTCTAAAAGAACCAAAATATGCAAACATAACATTTTTTATACTGGAGGTAAATATTTCTATATGTTGGCAACTAAAAGGCTAGGCGCGCTCTGGTGACTTTTTTTTTTTTGAAACTATCTCGTTGCTAGGATGAAACACATTGATTTTTATGGGAGATCATGCACAGGGCAACTTTGTGCTGAGCCAACTTAAAAATTACTGCATTCACTATTCTTGAGAAAACCAAATTGTTGGCGGCTGAAAATAGAGCGCACATATCTAGGTCTGTCCGCGCGCACTGGCTTTTCATCATTTGTTGACTTTACACATTCCTGGCTGGTTTTTTATCACTCGCAGCCACCAACATGAAGGTTGATAGTACAGAGTTGTTAATATGTGAGGTAGAAAAAAGACCAGCATTGTTTAAAAAAAAGTCTGAAAGAATATAGTGACAAAAATTTAGAGGAAAAATTATGGAGTGAAGTTTGTGAATCAATTATATCAAACTGTAATGAACTTCCCGCTAAAGAGAAAGTAGACAAAGGTATGTAATTAATATTTTTGTTATATATATTAATGAGTTGAAACTAGAGTTCAATCTTTTTTTGTGTGTACGTACATTACATAATACAATTTTATATATCAGCTTAATTGTGTCAATGGGGGGGGAGGTAAGGGGACAAATATTGTTAGTTAATACTTTTAAAACCAACCTTAAAATAATTATTGTAAATATCTTATTGATGATATGTTTAAAATCAAATCCAAACAAATAGATGCATTACACCAGTGGTTCTCAACATGGGCTGTACCGCCCCCCATGAGGCGATTTGGTTTCCAGGGGGGGAGTTAAATTGTTTGAGGGCATTGG